>JAZKJV010001463.1:600000-879893 GCA_037367405.1 Ottelia alismoides | reverse complement strand
TACATGCCGAAGTCTAGGTATGTTGAGTATGAGACCCCAATATCTCAGCAGTACCCTCCAATTGAGCAGAACTCTTCCATGATTTGTCATGAGAATATTGTGGAGGATGACATCTCTAGACTTTTTAAGAAAAATGAATCATTTGGTAACGAGTTGAGAGATGTCATGGAAATATTGAACTCAATATCTGCCAGCCTAGGTATGAAAGTGGAGAAGGAAGTAAGTAGATCTGATGTTGAAAACCAAGCAAGCATTAGGGAACCCACACCGTCTGTACAGCAGGAGTCCATTCTATCTCCCTCTTCTACTAACCCCCTGCCTTCCAATCCAGAGTCTGATCATTCATCTATCCAAAATACCAAAAAAATTGAAAAACCAAAAAACCACATAAAAATTGAAAATGAAAATGACCTAAAAAAATTGGATCCTGCCCTAAGGGAAGCACTCGATGAAGAACTGATTTTCAAACTTCCCTTAATAAAGGCCATAGATCACTTTCCTGACCTCAAACGATTTGTGAGAAGTAAATTGATGCCCAAGAGGTCGGGTAATAAGAGGACAAGGACTGAAAGACATATAGTGTCTATGGCCACCTCCTTGGTGATGGGGAAAAAGACCAAAAGTCACAGAGTGAAGCGGTTGCCTCGAGTTGAATGTGAAATCAAAGACACCATCTTTACCCATGTAAGAATCGATGATGACTCACCGATAAATATCCTCCCGACCTCTGTGTTTGACAAGCTCAAACTCAGGCCACTTAGAAAGTCAAGAGAGATTGTTCAGCTGGCTGATCGATCCATCAAACGGTCGAGAGGAAATATTTCAGTCATCGTTACTTTTCAAGGTGCTCTACTCCATGTGGACTTCACGATCATTGACATTGAGCACCGAGGAGAGTTTTCCCAGTCTCCGATTATTTTCGGACTATAGATTGCGAGACTCGAGAAATCGATTTTACAGCATTGGGAGCGCTTCGACCTCATCCATTCTTTGATAAACTTTACTCTAAGGAGACCCGCACATCTGCTGACAGTCGTGACCATCGAGAGGAAGATGAGTCCCACCTCTCTACTACACCTGGGAGACCGATTGTCCGGACGATCATTGTATCAAAGACTCCCCACACCTCCACTTCATCAACTGCTTGCACCACCATTGTGACAGCTTCTAAGGAGGACTCACGACCGGAAGTTGTCATTGAGTCGGACACGATATTTGAGGATTGCCTTGATCATTTCAATGATCCGACACAAGAGCCCAATAATGCCAAGCCAAGTGAGACCACTAGCTCCTTCCCGAGACGCGTGCTGACCCTTCAGGAATATTACAAACTATATGGTGACTCGTCTGATGAGGAAACCATAGTCAGCACCACACCACGACCCAGACCTTCTAAGGAAACAACCCAGACAAAATTGACTCCACATAAAAACATGGTTGCTCCCTCTTCTAATCGGCTATCTAGTAAGAGGAAGTCGAGAATTGATTCCTCGAGATGTTCCCCCGAACCTCTCAAGGCACGTCGCTCTCTTCCTCTCAATGATTTAGGTTCTAGAAAACCGACTAAGAAAGTTTCCTTCAACACACCGGAGAAGGAATTTTCTGAGGAGTCCTCATCTGGTCTGGATAAGGTGATTTATATGAGTGAGCTCAGTTCGGTTGTTCTCAAGCCTTATCTAAGCAAGCAGCCGTGTGTCGACCCTCGTTGGACGATTCCTACACCTCACTATTATTCATCTGAGGACGATTCCGACAGCGACACATATGTATATTATCCACCTCCTCGCGTCCACAAGAAGGTTCGTCACAAACCTTCTTAATCCTTGTATATTCTAACTCTTTCTTGTATATACATTCTCTCCCTCCCTCCCCAGTGATTCGAATCACTCGCCCCGGTTCCATATCATCTCATGACTATACTTAGGATAACCAGATCCTAAGTATAGGGGGAGAGTAACCCGCATCTATTGTACATCCTCCAGATCACATCGGTTCTCATACTCACTCATGTCCTATACTTAGGCTGAGCAGAGCCTAAGTATAGGGGGGACTGATGCCCTCCATGTATATACTCATCCATTTCCCCTCTTAACCTCGTCCGCCCCATTTTTGATCTTCTTCTACACTTAGGCTGCCAGAGCCTAAGTATAGGGGGGCGGGACGACTTCTATACTTTTTGTTATTTTAGCTCTCCTACGCTTAGCCCGAGCTATGTCTTTTTAGTCGCTTTCGTGCTCTGAGGACATAGCACACACTAAGTATAGGGGGCGTGTATATATTACATACATACTTTACCCATAGCTCGTACTTTTGCGTATTTTTGTATATATTTTGCAATAATTACGGGTGGGTAAAAATTGAAAAAAAATTTATACTTGTATAATACTTGTAAACCTTTTGTAAAAATTAAAAAATAATAATAATAAAATTTTGTATACTTGTATGATATGTACTATATGTATAATACTTGTATAAAAAGTTGTAAAATTCTTGTAAAACATACTTTTGTAAAATTTGTTGTAAAACAGGATGTATACCAAAAAGAAATCATGTATACTATGTACAAATTGTATCAACTAAAAATTGTTGTAAATAATAAAAAAAATTGTTGTATACCAAAAAAAAAATAAAACAAGAAGGCTTCTTATTTACTCTTGCATATTTCAAAAAGTCTTGCATTTCATTCATAGCATGTCATCTGCATCTCATCTGCATATCTTTGCATATGCAAAGTGAAAAGCTAGTGGGTTCTGAACCAAGTTATGAGTAGATATTGAGGATGGACTTGATTTGACCTTAATCCACCTAATTTCAGAGGAACCTTATAGGAATTGGAGTCAATATTTCTCATGTCAAATGACTTAAAATCTTCGAGTCCGCAAGTCTATGTTCACATGTCATCTTGATTAGTCTAAATAGAATATCTCATGCATACGCAAGATTCTTTTAGATAATGACCTAACTTGGACAAGCACTATGCACGTAGCTCTTCATTGATGAGGTGGTGAGGAGGTAGAATCCTTTAGCTTGGAGTAGCACACGGGTGGAAACATCCGTCCTCCTCTAGGGAGGGTAGTGCATCTCAACCTAGTCTGGTGGTGTTGACATCTAAGGACGGGATGTTGTGGGTTGTAATAATGCTTCAAAAGAGGGATAGTCTACTGACTCAAGAGGAAAAACTCCTGATGTACATGCTGCACCTTGTATATAGTTCCAAAAAAAGAAAAAAAGAGAAAAAAATGCAAGAACTCCAAAAAATCAGACAGGTCCAAGTGAAAAAAATAATACATGTCGGAGTATGTATATTAGCAAAGAAAATGCAGCTGAATGACTTGGCTACACTGGTCGGGCATCCCGGGATAGGTAGCTACACTGGCCACCGTCCATTCTTTTCTCTACCCCCTCCTCTTGAGTTGGTCGCACTTGAACTTAGAAGGGAATACCCCGCTCCTCGAGGAAAGAGTTACTGGACCGGGTTATTGAGTTACCTTGTTAGAGGAGGCTGGTTCTGAGCTATTTCTGATATGAAGAGTTACATTTCACTTACACAGTACAAGTAAGAATCATAGTCATCAGAAATTTGCGTTTGAGGATTTGTTCTGACCTGACTATTGAGGAGTCTTGAATAGAAGATTGGTGGAACTTGAAGTCTGTTAGGTCTTAAGTTTAGGTCCCAATAAGGTTCCGCCACACAATTAATCCAAAGGTCGAGTCAAGCTCCATTTTCAACTTTTGTTCATGACCTTGGTATGGAACCCAATCTCATTTCACTCTTGCATTTCATTTTAGTTTCTCGGGGACGAGCAAGGTTTAAGTATAGGGGTTTGATGAATCTGTGATTCATCACTCTAAAAGTTGAAAATAGAGTCTTGTTCCCGAGTAAATAGATGCATATTTCCCTTTATATTGTAAAATTAGCATTCATGCATGCAAGCATAATATCTGCATTTTAGCATTCATATTTGCATTAAATAAGAAGCCGAAATCACTTGTAAATATTCACATGTACATTAGCTAAAATAACCTATTTGTATTTATTTTATACTAACTCTGAATCCAATAAAATCAACTCCATAGTGTATATATGACTAAAACAATAAAGGAAAAATATCTAAAAAATACTAACTTGTAAAATTGACCAATAAAACCCCAATCCAAGTTTGAGACTAGGAACCTTAAAACACACATATCTCTCTCATACAGCCTCTGAATTACATCTACTCACTTTTAAAGTAATATAAATTCAAAGACCTTCGAAATAAGACTAATTTCATTAAAATCGGAGCTCATATGCAAAACTTGGGCTTTGGGCCCCTTTTGTACATTGTACATAATGATTGTTTTACCCCCTGTATTTTACCATTTCATTTTCCTAATTATTAAAAATCCAAAAAAATTAGATTAAGTTGTAAATATTCTTTTCATATTTTCTCTATTTTTATTTTGATTTTTCTCTTATTGGAAAATGAAAAAAAATTACAAAAGATAAAATGTGGTATTTTATATCTATAAGGTACCACCCAAAAATACATTTTTGTACAGATGATTTCCTTTGATTTTCGACCCTTCATAAAAGTTGTAGATCTCGTCGAGACGAGCAACTTTCGTGTTGACCACTTTTTGATTTAATCCCTTTTATTATTTCTTTTTGATTTTTGTTTACATTTAATTTTTGAATTTTCTAGGAGCGACATGTGGCCGCTCCTGGAGCCGCCACATGTCACTCTTTTATTTTATTATTTTCGAATTTATTTTATTATTTTCGGATTTATTATTATTATTATTATATTATTAATATTTTAATTATTTTAAGTAGCCTATTATTTTATTTTATTATTTTGTTTATTTAATCTCCCTTTTACCTCTTCTTTTCTTACTCCCCACTCCAAGCCACCATATTCCCCACTTCTTCCACCATTCTCTCCACTCTCTCCATCTCTTTTCCAACTCCCTCCTCCTCTTTTTATTCACCACCATCTCCATCATTTTCCCTCATCCGCCGTTTTCGAGAGAAGAGAGGTTCGAGCCCCGTTTTAAGTTGAGAGGTGACAGCTCCCCCTTAGACGTTGAGCGACGACGACCTACAGGCGAGATCCGCGGAATCACCATTGCCGCGTCGCGAGATTCCCATCGAACTCGCTCAGTTTCGAAGGACTCCGCCATCCTTCTCGAGGCCACAACCGGAAGCCGCACTCCGTGGCTCCATAATTCGGCGAACCACAACAGGTAAGTATTCCTTTAGTCTCCTTGTTATTTTATTTATCTAACGATTTTTTTTATTATTGTCTACACCATTTATCACCACAATACATTGATCTATCACCACCATTGTTCTTCAATCACCATCATCACCATACATTCATTTCACATTTTATTCTTGTTTACAAAGAAAATAAAAAATTTGCAAAACAAAAAAAACAAAAATAAAAAAAAAGCACAGGGAAGAAGCAGCCGTAGCCGCCCCCTCCCTGTGCACCACCGCCAGCAGTGCTTCACGGCCGGTCGCCGGCCCTTCAGGTCCTCGCCGGCCGTCCCAGCTGCTCCCCGCCGCCAACCGCCGAGGCGTCGCCGTGACCGCTGCCGGCAGCACCACGCCACCCCTTCGAGGCCGTATACACTGGCCGCCCCGCGCCAGGCTACCGCTCCACCACGCCACCCCTGTACGCGCGCAGCCGCCTCTTCAAGCACCACGTGGCAGCGCTCCTCCCGCGGCTGGCCGATCCAGCGCCGCCAAGAGCACCGCCGCCCTTCGCCACCCGCGCCCCTCCACGGTCCCCACGCCGCTTCTTCCCATCAAGACCGCCCCGTGCGCACCCCGCCCGCGCACGGCGCCTGGCCTCCACGAGCAGCCCCAAGCGTCGACCGCGCCGCCCCCGTCGCGCCCCCGCGCCTTTCCTCACGGCCGCCCTCCAGCGAAGCATCCTCCCTGCCGCCATCTCCTCCCGGCCGACCGCGAGCCACCTCGAGCGACGCCCCTCGCCGCTGGCGCCGCGCCCCCACGCGTCAGTCCCTCCGCGTGCGGCTGGGCGCCGCCAGCGCCTCCAACCGCATCAGCCGACCTCCTCGCCCTCGACGCTCCTTAGTGTAGCCGCCCACCGCCTTCGTGGCTCCATCCCAGCGCCACAGCAGCGCCTGTTTTTATTTTATTCATTTGTAAAAATTGCATATTCAGTCCTCAGTGTTTCTTTATTTGCAAAAACTTCCATGTGCACAGTTTGTGAGTTTTCCTTCAATTTCAGTATTGCATTCATACCCCTGCATTTGCACGTTTATTTAGTCATCATTTTGTTATTCATTTTTAATTCTGAAAACTGCATTGTGTAGCATAATTCTTGTTCTACCATATTAGCATTTATTTATATTTTTCTGATTTGCAGAATATTTATGGAAATTAATTTGGTAAAAATTGCAACATTTTGCCCATGTTGATTGAGTAATTTATTGCGCACTGCCTGCTTATCGAAAAATCTCTGAAAAATCACCATTGGTAGATCTAAGTCTGTGCTACAACATATCCAAAAATCATCTCATTTACACGAATAATTTGTCTTAGAAAAATCATTTAGTGAAAACCTTAATCGATTTTTAATTAATCAACCGTGAAGTGTTTTCATGAAATTCAAGTTGATTTGAATAGCTCTTAACCCTATTTGGATTAATTTTGTTTCTAAAAAATATCATCGTTTGATAAATATTAAAATTAGTTTAGTCATTTTCACTAAAGTCTGCATTTTTTATTATCCGTGCATCTAAAAATTACAAAAAAATTAGAGTAGCTTCATTTCATCAGTTTTATCTTTCAGTAATTTTTTCATAATTTTTGCATATCATTTGCACGAAAAATTGCATAAAACCCCCAAAAAAGTTTGCATTTTTCATTTGTGCATTTTTAACCAAAAAAATTCCAAAAAAATACATTTGCATTCACTATTGGATTAGGTTTATAGAAAAATACAATTTGGTCATTTTGGATTAATTTCATATTAAAATTAATTTTGGCTAAGTTGTTGATTTTCGTATTAACCTTATTCAACCGCATTTGTGCGTCTGCATTTTTATTGCATAAAAAAATTAAAAAAAATTCCCACTTGGAAAACCGCAATCTAATTCATCTAACTTGGTCCCGAGTTGTTCCTTTGCCTCCTTGAGTCGACCCTGGGGCTTGCCCAGGCTAAATAAACATAAAACCGCATTAAACTCATTCGACGAATCATCCATTTTGTGCGGTTATTTTTGATCGACGCGGATCTATCCGACTGCAACGTACTAGTCAATCATACGACACTAGAAAGGGTAGATTTTCGCTTCGTCAATCATTCGATATTTCCTACCTGTTGATGTTTAGAATACCTAACGAAAAATTTATTTTCCCATTCCATCAATTTAGATGCATAGAGTTCATTTGATTGATTCAATTAACTGCACCACTTAACGTAATTATTGACATTATATTCCTAAATGATCTAGCTACTCTAGGATAACTGGCCAATAAATACTTAGTAAAGTGAAACAATGTGCATGCATTGGTTGTATGTTGTGGCTATTCCTCCCAATCCAATATACAAACCATACTAAGTGAGATCAACGAATCAGAAATTGATGTAGATCAAATTTTGGTGACAAATTAACTCCGTCGCTTGATGTAACTATTGGCATTCTAATCCTGGATGTTGTGTATACTCTAGGATAACTAATCAATAGTTACTCATTGTCAACAATTAATATGTACAATACGAATCGGCCGGATTTTGTGGCTGCTCCTCCCGATTCAATTGTACATATTAGTCCGAATGACATTAAAGGGAGTCAATCAGAAACAATTTCTACTTGTTGCTTTATTACATCATAAGTAGACGCTTTGAGTGGATTAAAAAGCCGACATACTTAAGTATTAAATCTAATATTGATTGCATGCGAGAGATTTCTTAATTTTCATCTCATTTTCCGTGCGCTTAGGGGGGGAAACTAATAGCTTAAGAAATTTAATCTGTGGAGATCATGTTTCAAACAAGCATCTCTTAATTTTCCAACATGTGATTTTACAAACAAACTTTAAAACATGAACATCTTGGGTCACTAAAAAAATGAGGAATTTCCATATAATGTAAACCCATGATTGGAATTTAATGGCTTGTCAACATAATAAATTAACCACAGACTAAAGTAATATAGCATAGACATTAGATATCGCAAAAACAAATCTTGCAAGTCGAAAACTTGCCGTGAAAATCTGACTGCTAAAAATTTTTTTGATGACAACTAGTTTCGTCACTATAACTAGATTACCAACTGATAAATCTATGATATCAATCCAAAATATAGATTTATAATACTAAATAATTAAAGTACTAACCGGAGGCCATTACGGGAAGATGAAAACTCGAAGCGGAACAAAAGCAAGGCAAATGAAATTTCCTTCTCCTTCTCAACATTTCTTAAGATGCTTGAGTAATGGATCCTCACACACAAAATTGGTTGAGGGAGTGGGGACCCCTTGTCATGTATATATACAGATGGATTGTTTCCTCTCCATTAAGGCAACCGTCATGTCAACAGCAACTATTCAATGGGATGTGTCCTTTCACATCATGAACCACCCTTTAAATAATAAAGTGTAATATAATGATAACGATAATATATTTTTTTAAATGGAAGCCCAACAGAGTATTCTTGGAACATGATTGGTGAAAATAGAATAATAAGATATCATGAAACATTTGAAGAACTAAGTAAGTTGTATAAGACAAAAGAAGAAATATTGAAAGATTTAGAAGTAGTGGGTTGGAACAAATTTATTGACATAATGTTTATATACTTGAATTTAGGCTGGAATTGATAGAGGAGAAAAAACACAACTAAGAGGCTAGACACAAAAGTGCAGAAGGAAATTTTGGCTACATAATTGTCATTGTATTTTTACCCCCTCTTTGTTTTGTTGTAGTTGTTCTTCATTAGACCTTTGAATCTAGAAGCAAAGTTATGTTTTTAAAAGATAGGAAGAGAGGAAAGGAAGATAAGTTTTGTTTTAATAAGAAAAAAGAAGGAAATCAGAGGAATTAGAAGAATAAAGGTTCAAATATTGAATGTAGCCGCTACTGATATGCATATCATTGTAATTAATTTGTAAATTTTGATAGGAATTATTAAATAACTAACAGGAATACATTACATCAGTAAATGATTTTATATCATACATGAAAAATATGCGAATTTAAATTTTTTCCGTCAGAATGTAATACATGAAATTGAGTTTAACTCAAAAAACTTAATACTATTATCACTATATTGTCAAAGAAATAATTAAAATATTATAACTTCAAGATAAATAAAAATAATTATAGATAAAATAATTGGCATGTTCATTATTAGCATATAAACACATGCTTCACTACAGTAAACCTTTTAGCTCATTTTTATCACATTAATTTAATATTGGCAAGAATGTATTCACAATCTTATATTTTTAGTCATTTTGCTAAAAATAGATATATTATAGTGTTTACATTCATAAATGTCCAGAATTATGAAATTGCTATTATTGATTTCTAATACTTATATAATATTATTATATTGATTTTAAAGTTTATGTTTAAATGAAGTGATTTCATCTAATCATTTTAACGCGTATATTTAAAAAATATAAACTTAATTATTTATTAAACTTTCAAATATGCAATATTTAAATATTAAATTTATAATAATAAATTAATTATATTTTATAGATGATTTTGATCTTATTATCATATATCAATCACGAATCAATAGGATGTTATAAAGAAAAATATTCATGCGTTAAAATATTCTAAATTATTTTATTCAGAAGAATTCATTTGATATGAAAAAAAACTACTACTTAAAATTATTACAAATGAATGATGTCAAGAGTAAATCTGAAAAATTACATTTAGTGTTACAAAATAGAAGGTTCTAAAATAAAATGGTAACTTTAAAAGAAAAATTCTAACTTATATTTTTAAAATTTTATAAAAGATATAAATATTATATGTTTTACCTTTATTTAGTTGATGGTAAATTCTAAATTTAGAAAGAGGTGAGAGAGATAGAATCATAGAATGTGAATTAATGAGGGGAGAGAGAGGAACATATTGAGTTGGGTAACTCAAGGGGGAGAGAGTCGGTAGGGGAAAGACAATTTGAAGAGAGAGAGAGAGAGAAATAGAGAGAGCGGAGAGGGAGAGAAATAGTGCAGGTGGGAAGAGCGAGGAGAAAGGGATCGTGGAATGGGAGAAGTATATGTTGCCACATGTTTCACTTTGAAATGAAGAAGTAAAACCCACTTTTGGTATGGATAATAGATTGGGATATTTACACCCATAACCCTGAGTAATATGGTAATTACCCCAGGAACCCTCGATAAACACGAATTACACCCATAACCCCGAATAACTGTTCCGTTTTACATGCATAACCTTCCGTTAGTTTAGCCTATTAACTCAACCAAATAGCTGAGTTAATCTAACCAATCATTGATCCGACGACTGAGGTTAATCGAAAAAAAAAAAGAAAAGGAGTTCGGCATCCAGGGGAAGGGGGCTCGACTTGGGCATGGGGGTGGACTGCGTACAGGAGCTGGGCACGGGGGCTCCTCGCGGGAGGGTGGTGAGGGTCGAGCAGGAGCACCAGGCGGCGACCGGGAGGAGGCTCTGCGAACGGGAGATGGGCACGGGGGCTCCTCGCGGGAGGGGGGTGAGGGTCGAGCAGGAGCACCAGGCGGCGACGGGGAGGGGGCTCTGCGAACGGGAGCTGGGCACGGTGGCTTCTCGCGGGAGGGGGGTGGGGGTCTTGCCAGGTCGGAGGCGAGGCGGTGCTTGGGTGCGGGGTTGCAGGCGATGGAGAGGGGGGGAGGGGGTGCGGGGGGACAGAGGCACGCAGGCAGGGGACAGGGGCACGGTGGGGGGGGGGAGCGGGGTTGCAGGCGATGGAGAGGGGAGGGAGGGGGTGCGGGGATGCACGAGCAGGGGGGGGAGCGGGGTTGCAGGCGATGGAGAGGGGAGGGAGGGGGTGCGGGGTTGCACGAGCAGGGGGGGTGGGGAGGGGGGGGTCTTGCCAGGTCGGAGGCGAGGCGGTGCTTGGGCGGCGAGGGCCCGACCTGGTGCTTGGGGCGGCGATGCACGAGCGGGGGGGTCTTGCCAGGTCGGAGCGGGGTTGCAGGCGATGGAGAGGGGAGGGAGGGGGTGCGGGGATGCACGAGCAGGGGGGGGGGGGGGGAGCGGGGTTGCAGGCGATGGAGAGGGGAGGGAGGGGGTGCGGGGATGCACGAGCAGGGGGGGGGTGGGGAGGGGGGGTCTTGCCAGGTCGGAGGCGAGGCGGTGCTTGGGCGGCAAGGGCCCGACCTGGTGCTTGGGGCGACGATGCACGAGCGGGGGGGGGGGGGGGGGGGTCTTGCCAGGTCGGAGGCGAGGCGGTGCTTGGGCGGCGAGGGCCCGACCTGGTGCTTGGGCTGCGATGCACGAGCGGGGGGCTCTTGCCAGGTCGGAGGCGAGGCGGGGGGAGCTCCTGTCAGGCGGCTGTGGCAGGTGGGGGGCTCGTGTCGGGCGGTTGTGGCGCGGGGGGAGGGGGCTCCTGTAGGTGGGGGGGTGGGGGGGGCTTAGGATGCTGGGGCTTCGACGAACCTCGCCGGCGTCCAGGAGGAACTCGTCGGTTGCAGCTTGCTGGTGCCGAGCTCTCATGTGGGGCCGTATGCGCGAGGTGGGAGAGGGAAGGTTGCAGCGTAGGCGCAGGCAGAGGGGGAGGCTTGCCTAGGAGAGGGGTATCTTGTTTCACAGAATGGCATCATGTTGAAAATATGATGTCTTCCGAAGGGTAAAATGATCAACATATTTCTTTTTCCGTTGGGGTTAACGGAGCATTCAGACGGAAATTGACACGGGGTTATGCCATGTAAAGGTTAAGCATTATTCGGGGTTATGGGTGTAATTCGTGTTTATCGAGGGTTCCTGGGGTAATTACCATATTACTCAGGGTTATGGGTGTAAATATCCCTAATAGATTTTGGACTAAGGGATGAAGTCTATGTCTCAAAGTACTTCAATTAGAAAGACTTACAACTTTTCTCAATAATATGGTAGTCTATACCAGTTAGAATACATCATTCTTCCACATACTAGAGGTTAAGGTTCTTTTGCGAGACCTCATTTGTACTTCAAATTTGATAAGAGGTCAATCCAACCGTTGTCAAATAAGTATATGATTTTCATGCATCGCTGCAAAGTGCGATCATAGGAACATATTCACATTAGAAGACCTCACGAAGTTGGTATCATTGGAGCATTACTCAAATTGGACCACTGGATTTCAAGTAAATAATTATTTTTAATATACTATTTTAATTATTCCTGGATGGAAGGAAAATGCACAGATATCACACTTCAGTTTCTACAGGAATGAGATGGGTACCCAAAAGGAGCATCATGCTTAGTATTATCTTTCAAAATATTATATAGATGATTTGAGAACCATGTGCAATTGTGACTATTTGGCCAAACATGTGTCATGATGGAAGCAATATTTAGGAGGGCGTTATGTTCGAGAATAAGCACGAATAAAGCTTGGAAACAAGGAGAATAAAGGTTTACTTTCTGTTTGATTGGAAAGATAGGAATAAGGAGAATAATGTGAAATAGTAGTAGGTAAGGTGGAATGAAGATAGGAGTAATGTGAAATAATGGAATGTTGATGAAAATAATCGTACGTTTGGAAACTATTCCGAGCAGGGAATTGACCTCTTATTCTGGTGCTTATTTTCCAAATGAACATTATTCAATAGTGGGACAGAAGATGCAAATTTATTGTTCAAGTAGCGATGTAGAGAATTCAAATTATGATATCCTCCGAATAGTCCCGTATGAATCCCATGACCCATCGAATTTCCTTTTATATTCAATAAGTTAAGTTCTTATTACCCACATTTTTTAAGGTTTAATGTCACGTCAAAACTGAAAGCAATTAATGAATATTTCAATGATACGGCCAACAATTTACACTTGATGGCTATGATCCAAATATACATGAAGTTCAATCAGAGACACTGCCAGCAAGATCGATTATATGTTTGTATGCAAGTAGAGAGTCATCGTCACCAGAGTTGAGATTGACTTTATAACCATTAAGAGTCTGTTTGGTTATTCAGATGGGGTCAGTTGAGGTAACTTCCTGTAAATAGATGTTTGGATGATTATAATGGTTGGAGAGAATTTGGATAAGAAATATGATATGATATTACATTGATTTATGATGGAATTTCAACATAGAATAGAGAAGGTAAACTCGATTACCTCGATGGTAACCAAATTGACCCTTCCAATCACTATGAAATGAAAGTTATTCATAACTGGTCTCGAAAATTGAGCTTGCATTATATGTAACCAATATACTGACATGACAAAGTGCTACCAACTTGCATGCAATGTCCATGTCAACATATACATTAGCAACAGCATCCACCACCATCACAAGCAACACATTGAGCAACACAAGAGATTCAGTTTAATAGGCAAGACAATTACAAGAAGAATTTGCAAGAACAAGACCTTCACCTTCGCAAAAAAATGTTAGAGAAAAACCCCTTTCTAAGACGCAAAATCATAGAACGCAAAAAAGCTCTTCTTTTCGGATATTACCGTTGTACAAAATATAAAACGTATATAAAATGAGATTTGAACCACCGTATTGGGCTTTGCTCGAAATGTAAGGGTATATTCTTTGTTCGGCTGGAGGATAGTAATAAGGATAATAAAGTGAAATAAAGGTAGGTAAGGTGGGATAAAGATAGAAATAAGAGTGAAATAAAATGAAATAATAAAGAATAATCGTACCACGAGGAACCGTTATTGGAAGGAAAATAACCCCTTATTCTCCTCTAATCCAGATCCTTATGCTTGTACGGAACAGGCCCTAAGTACGAACAGACCAACCGATAAATCCATAGTTGGACCCCAATTTCAAAGAGGTGGGTTGATCACACCCCGGCTGTCATTTCAAATGCCAGGATTGTAGCAAACCTAATTACCAACATCTGAGACGTCCATTCCAAATGGGAAGGAAACAACAGACCGCCGAATTTAATTCCTCCGACGTTCACAACTAATATATACATATTTAATTAAAATCAGGACAACTCCAACGCCTTACCATCGTTTTTATCATCCAAGATCCATGCCACATCCCTCCATTATAGTTATGGCTCCTGCACCTAACATAATGAGTCCCTGTTGGGCCCAGAATTCCGATTATCAATAGGTTTTATATAAGATTGTTCAATGACTCTGCAACAACCACCGATGATTCACACACAGTTAGAGAAGGACCACACATATTCCAAAACAAACAAAAAAACTCGTATGGGAAAGATTTTCCCCCAAGAACTACAAGCTTCCCCCTCACAAAAACAAACATGGACAGATCAAAGAAGAATAACAAGAAACAAATGGATCACGAATAATAAATCTACTTAGTAAGCATAAAAACATCATCGATCAGAGATAAAACATTCTCTGTTATTAACAGATCAAAATAAACCAACAAGCGAAGAAGAGATCAAAGCTACCCGAACTTCACCATATACATTATATCATCAAGATTTATTTAGTTCATACAGTTCCACAAAACACAACTAGAAACAAACCGACAGCATAAGAAAAGACGACTGATGATAGTTCATACTTCACCCAAATTACCATATTCTTGCACCACTTAAACACACCAAGGCCCAACCACCAAACTGACGGAAATACTAAAAACACGACGAACAGAGACCAGAGCGGCAATCAGATCAGAACCCACCACGGAGGCGGAGGACGAGGTGGAGGGTCGACTCCTTCTGGATGTTGTAGTCAGCAAGGGTGCGGCCATCCTCCAGCTGCTTCCCAGCAAAGATGAGACGCTGCTGGTCCGGGGGAATCCCCTCCTTGTCCTGGATCTTCGCCTTCACATTGTCAATGGTGTCAGAACTCTCCACCTCGAGGGTGATTGTCTTCCCAGTGAGTCTTCACGAAGATCTGCATACCACCACGCAGACGCAGCACAAGGTGGAGGGTGGACTCCTTCTGGATGTTGTAATCAGCGAGAGTACGTCCATCCTCAAGCTGCTTTCCGGCGAAGATCAACCTCTGCTGGTCCGGGGGGATGCCCTCCTTGTCCTGGATCTTAGCCTTCACATTGTCAATGGTGTCCGAAGACTCCACTTCCAAAGTGATGGTCTTGCCGGTAAGGGTCTTCACAAAAATCTGCATACCACCACGCAGACGGAGGACAAGGTGGAGGGTGGATTCTTTCTGGATGTTGTAATCAGCGAGGGTGCGACCATCCTCCAGCTGCTTACCGGCAAAGATCAGCCTCTGCTGGTCAGGGGGGATACCCTCCTTGTCCTGGATCTTGGCCTTCACGTTGTCAATGGTGTCCGAAGACTCCACCTCCAATGTGATGGTCTTGCCGGTAAGGGTCTTCACAAAGATCTGCATGCCACCACGTAGACGGAGGACAAGGTGGAGGGTGGATTCCTTCTGAATGTTGTAATCAGCCAGCGTGCGACCATCCTCCAGCTGCTTCCCGGCGAAGATAAGCCTTTGCTGATCCGGGGGGATGCCCTCCTTGTCTTGGATCTTGGCCTTCACGTTGTCGATAGTGTCCGATGACTCCACCTCCAAGGTGATGGTTTTCCCGGTGAGCGTCTTCACGAAGATCTGCATACCGCCCCTTAGACGCAAGACGAGATGTAGGGTGGACTCCTTCTGGATGTTGTAGTCGGCGAGGGTGCGGCCGTCCTCGAGCTGCTTGCCGGCGAAGATCAGCCTCTGCTGATCCGGGGGGATGCCCTCCTTGTCCTGGATCTTGGCCTTCACGTTGTCGATGGTGTCCGAAGACTCCACCTCCAAGGTGATGGTCTTTCCCGTGAGAGTCTTGACAAAGATTTGCATTCCACCCCTGAGCCGGAGCACGAGATGGAGGGTGGACTCCTTTTGTATGTTATAGTCGGCAAGGGTACGGCCGTCCTCAAGCTGCTTGCCGGCAAAGATCAATCTTTGCTGGTCCGGTGGGATCCCTTCCTTGTCCTGGATCTTGGCTTTGACATTATCAATGGTGTCGGAGGACTCCACCTCGAGGGTAATGGTCTTGCCTGTGAGGGTCTTAACGAAGATCTGCATCTGCAGCACCAAAACAAACCCAACATATGTTCAGATCGAAGAATTAAAAAAGAAAAAATAATACAAAACGATGTTGAAAGCAGAACTTATGGTCCATGTAAATTTGAAAGGAATCAAAAGAACACATAAGCTTACAAATCGGATGGTCCCGACTCCCGAAAAAGAAACCCTAATTTTGCTTTCAAAATAGGACATGCGAAATAAGGACCAGTTCAAAATAGAACACATGCTCTCGATAAAAAACTCACAAAAGGACCAATTCAAATCGGAGATCGAAAGAAACGAAAATATTCAACGGAACTCCTAATCTATGGAAAAAAGCGAGATCTCCATGATTAAGGATTCTAAGCGATCGATGAAGATCGAGGCTTAAATCTTGGTCGACCCGCATAAATAATGAAAAATAAATCATAATAAACAGAAAAACGAACGAGAAAACCCTGGAAACACAACAGCGTAAAGGCAATCGAAGTGATCTACGAATCAAAAGAAGAAAACAAAGACACATATCATAAAAACGAAAGAATAGATCGAAGAAAAGAACCTTGGAAAGGAGAAGGCGAACGCGGAGCGGTGGTTTGTTTGATCGCTTTGGCTCTCTTGAACGTGAGGGTAAAGATCTCGGCGAGAGGGCCTTTTTATAGGGCTGGTGAGGGTCATGGACCGTCGGATTCGAAGGTTTAGCAGTCAGATGCTCGCCACGTGGCTAGAAATTTAGCTGGCATTTCGCTGCGTCACCGACGAAGAAACGTGAGGAGCAGGTGGGTTTCCGGAGATTTCTAGGGGGATCTTTTCTTTTTCCCAATATGGGAGGTTTGTAAATGTTGTACGCAAACTTTGATTGCTTTCCGTGTAAGGCCGCATCAAAGGATATTCTAACTTTGAAAGAGTTTTTTCTCATTGAAGGTATGGGAGTCCTCAAAATGTCCGGTCAGAACATGTCAGCCGCGAAATTCCCAGTCAGGGCATAGATCGGCAAACGGTTCGCCGATCGGCAACCGTTCGCCGATCAACCACCTTCCCTCTTCACAGCCCGCCTCGGGAGGGGGGGGGATGGCAGGGGCACGCGCGAGCTGAGGCGTTGAACGTTGTCGCCTTGTGCGTTGATCGGCAAACGGTTCGCTGATCGGCAAACCGTTTGCCGATCATGTCCTGACTGGGAATTTCGTGGCTGACATGCCCTGACCGGGCATTTTGAGGGCACCCATGCCCTGAATGGGAAAAACCTCACTTTGAAATCTATGGTCGCAACGTTCCTTCGATAGATCTGGTCAATGGACCGAGGGTTCACCTGTCCAGTCCCACTCAGTTTTTCCATGGGACAGGTTTGAATTAAGAGATTTCTTTAATGGGTCGGTATGATCTGGTCTATTTTTGATTCATTTGTCAATTAGGGCGGCCGTGGACATGTATCACAAAATTTGGATCGATCTGCACATATAAAAATATAAATTTAAAAAATTACACTTTAGATACATTCAGTATAATATATTTCAATTTTTATGTTATCAATATTACATCGTATTTTATAATTTGCATACCAAGTAACACCTAATATGGCTACTTAGATTTAGAAAGACTGGATGATGCTAAAAAACATAATAATCTTTCTAAATTAGATAAAAAAATTTAAAAAAAAAATACATTCGACCCATGCCGGATTTGAGCCTTTGAGTATGGTCCGTGGGCGAACTTGACCTGGACCTTGAACAGGGAGTTTTAGAACCCTTGCCCGTTCAACCCGACTCGCACTTTGGCCAGGTCGAGGGATGAGCACAAGATCTTTTGGTTTGATTAGATGGGCGGGGGATGGTCGCCGTCTAGAATTCTTTCCCCATTGGGCCGCAACACCCATTTAATATTAGGATTTTTACATCATTTCATTGTATATTTTGATAATGACATTATGAACTTTTCATAAGTTTGATTCACACTTTGAACTTTAGATAACAACGTCTGTTTACATCCTAGCCTAATTATCCATGAGTTGAGGAGAATATACTAATAAATAATATAAACCATTCGATTTTATCGGGTTATATTAACCTTAACCACCCACCTCCCTTTCCCCTGACTCCCATTGTTTGCCATCATCTCCTCCATTTGTCATTCCACTTATCCATGCTTGAGACTGTCAGGGACCGTAGCGACATGCCTTCTTGCTTAATATCTCTCATTCTTAATCTCTGTGAACTTGCTTCCTCTTATGTGAGGAATCTTGCAATGATTGTACACATTGGATTCCAAGATATGACCTCGGAGATTTCTTCAATAAGATCGAACCATGATGTTGTGCCTGGATCGATCCCAATCATCTCTTCTGTTCCAAGCATATACTTCTCTCCCTTCATTCCTCGTGTCTGTTTGAAGCAACCTCCTTACCTGGCACACAGTCAGGATCCCTTCTTGTCCACCGAACCAACCCATCGTCTCAAAACAAAGAACAAAGAACCAATGTGTTAGAAATCCTGACCCATTTCATCTTTGTTCACTAAACCCATGAAACCCTAAATCCGCATGACCTCGATCCAGTCGAGGAAGAATATTTTCTTGAACCAGGGTCGATGAGTGCGATGGATTGGAAAAGGAAGGGAATGGCTCCAAGGGATGGTCGTTGTTGGAAGAAATGTCGAAGCAAAGACGATGTGGGCGATGACCTCGAAGAGGAAGGATGAAGTTGGTGGCTTCGAAGAGGAAGGGAAGAGGTTGAAGGTTTAATGCAAGATGTTTATGTATACGAGCCTTCATGCCCAAATCTCCCCCCATCCCTCCAGGACATGTGGCATGCTTCTGGCAGTCCGATCATACTGGAGTTAGACGTATGACCCCGATTAGATTACGAAGAACACGATGCATAAACGGAGGATTCATGGGGTAAGATGGGGCAATTTTACGGGATCAATAGAGTGATAATGATGTTTTGAAGGTCGAGAATGTAATTTACAAAGATTGTAGATATTGTTGGATAAAATCCCTATTTTTTAATATTTATGAATGCAAAAAAAGGCTTATTATTTCACATGCATATATTTATAGGAACGTGATATCAATGTATTTATGTAGATACTTTTAAGTGAATTGGCTCAATTTTCGTGTTTTGAGGTGAGTGAAACATGGTTTTGTTAAAAAAAAGTTGAATAGTATTCTCTCAAAAGTGTATATCTCTCTATATTGTTTATAACAATGCAAAAGTTGCAAATGTCGTAGCAAAGAATTTGTCCTAACTAAACTAATTCATTATGAGATATTAAACAAACCAAATCAAATTTCTTGTTTGGTGCAAGGAGTTTTGAGAAAAATCGAAATAATTCTATTTACATAAACGTCTAATAATTATTTGAAATATTTACGACCATCTTATAGTATATTTATCATCAAATTCCTTATTATATAATACACATTTCGTTAAAGCCGTTGACCAAGTGAATGTTGTAATTTTTGTTATTTCTATCTTTTTTTCTTAAACAAAGTTATATAGTTCTACTTATTATATAATTACCAACGTAAAGAAACCATAATTTATTTGAACATGAGGGTAAAAAAACTAGTGATTTAGCAAGTCACCTTGCATGGACGGTCAATTCACATACATTCATTTTCAATATTGCTTACAGTTGTGGTAAATTTTTTTCTGGTTTCTTTCCTATATTTGTGTTTACGTTTAAATTTTTACATGTTAATTTTGTTTTTGATTTTTAGTTGACTCTATAGTATGTGATATTGCTATTATATAATTTTTTCAATAGGAGGACATTACAGTATAATCTTATTTTTAAAAACGTTATTTTTAACAAAAAAAAGCAAATATACTATATAGTTCCTTAGACAGTAAAATCCGGACTTCATCCATAACCACGCAAGATGTATAAGATGTCTAAGTTACTTTTTGGATTTGAGGATCATTTTTTATCAAAGCACTTAAGTTTTTGATGCATTAAGAGGGCACAAAGTTGGCTTGCTCATCTGCTCGAGGCGGACAGCGTTGATGGGGGATGGAGGAGGAGGAGGAGGAAGGGGGCATTCCGATGAGGCACTCGGATCCGATCCTCTGCTTGATGGACTCCACGAACTTCTCGACGCGATCACAGGCGACGCAAAAGAGCTCTCAGGGGTCCTTGAAGGTCTCGAGGTCCGCGTCCATAGTGGGGTTCTTCTGCCCCGACGACTGCTCCTTGCCCCCCACGACCGTCGTTGCCGCTGCAAGGAACTCATTGTAAGCGCTCGTCAGTGCCTCCACCGTGCTATCCATGGCTGTCCTTTCAGACCCGTACGGACGATTTGGGCTAAGTTGGAGGCTTGAATCTATTTTTTAATCAAACCGACTGAAATTAAAAGTTTAATTGCACAAAAGTCATGTGTGTGTTGGGTAGGGAAAGGGAGATGATGAGGATGGTGAGGGGGAGTGGAAGTCAATGTAAGTTTGATAAACAAAATGGGTATAATGTAAAAGAACATAACCGAATCTAGTTAGTTTTAATGGGCAAATGGATGGAGGTTAACCACATGGTCTGTAGGGTAAGGGTTAGTAAGTTTACGGGGTCGATGAAGGAATTAGATTATTTCAAAGGTTGTGGAGATAACTGGCAAAGTTTATAGGGTTTGCCGGGTAAAAATCCCAGTGACGGAGAGAGGGGGGGCGGGTGGGGGCTTGGCCCCCCCACCCCTCGATCAAAAACGGTATATATGTTTAATACATGAGTTTAATGGGGCTGCCCCCGCGACGTTTTTGGCACTTTTTTATTTTTATTTTTGGAAAATATCGCCATGTATATTCATCCTTATATCCCTCCTTATTCGAATTTAGTCAGAAACATAGACTCCTACGACCTCCATCGAGATGGTGTCGATTTAAAAAATCATGTTACCGTTAAAAAATGATTGTCTCGATGGAGGCCGTAGGAGTCTCTGTTTTTGACGAAATTCGAATGGCATATAGGAGGGATATAGGGATGAATATACATGACGATATTTTTCAAAAAAATAAAAAAATGTCGAAAACGGCGCGGGGACAGCCATGTTGGCTGCCCCAAGGGTTCGTTTGGTTGCAGGGTTGGGCAGGGTTGGGCACTATTCACATGACTGTGTGAATAGTAAACTGTGAGGAGGGGGTACCCCTGTGAATAGTACCCAACCCAACCTAACCCTGTCCAACCCTGCAACCAAACGAACCCCAAGGGAGCAGCCCCATTAAACTCTTAATACATAGTACTATATTTAGTCTAAATATATTATTTAATAACTAAAATCTACATATAATAGCCCCCCCCCCATATCATAACTAAAAATCAATATATATGAAATAAAGGAGCTGCCCCCACGTCATTTTTACACATTTTTTCGTTTTTATGAAAAATATCACCACGTATATTCATCTATATATCCCTCCAACATGTCGTTCAAATTTCGTCAGAATTAGAGGCTCCTTTGTCCTCCATCTAGAACAGGTAATTTTAACGGTCTAAACATTGTTGTAATCGACATGTAGATGGAGGGCATAGGAGTCTCTGTTTCTGACGAAATTCGAATGACATATAGACGGGATATATAGATGAATTTACATGGTGATATTTTTGAAAAAAAAATAAAAAAAAACGAAAAATGGGGTGGGAGAAGCCTCATTGGACCCATATATATTCTAATTATAATAATTAACTATTAACAACACATGATGTGCATAAGCAGATATTGATACATCCGTATATGTCCATCATCGTATACATTTGTAAACAATCACAGATATGTATTTTTTATTTTATGATATATTATATAGATAATGATTTTTCTTTTTATTTCCTTTGCATATACGGATATGGATTTGGATACCTCTTTCATTTTTTAGGATCGTAAAACATATATGTTACATATTTTTCTATTGTATACATATATGGATACATACCTATTTGTATATGCATGTTTACAACTCTATTTATATCTGCGCCTATTTTAAAATAAATATGCAAATAAACGTACACATGTCAAAATATATATAACAAATATGATAAAGGATTGGTACATATAACTATATTTGCTTGTATCGATGTAAATAAAAAGTTGTATAGTGTTACTTGTTTGAAATATTAAATCTAATGGTATTACTTAATATCACATTAATAAATGTATATTTCAGTGATATGAAGAGTTTTGTATGGATCTTTCTATCAATACGATGTTTATAGAGATTATTTATGTCCGATTACAAGTTTACATAGGTACTTTTATAAAAAAAAATCTATTTCTAATATTAGTTTCGATCAATTACGAAATTATTGAAAACTCACCTTATAGATTGAATTTGTTTCCAAGAATCCAACTTTATAGATTTAAACTTCCATTAATGTTCTATATATCCTCCAAATTTCGCTCAAATCTGATGTCATTTCTTATTTTATCTTAGTGGTTAAAAATCCAGTCAATATTTAAGAAATTTAAGTCTCATTTAAAAGAGAAATAGACTTTTAGCCATCGATATAAAATAGCAAATGATCTTAGATTTGAGCGAAATTTGGATGATATGTATAACATTATTCGAAGATTCTATCTATAAGGTTGGATTTTAAAAAACAAAATTAAATAAAAAATAATTACAGCACCTCTTTGTAACTCACGTTACATCAGAGGAATCACTCCCAAGTATTAACAACGAAAATAACAAGATAAATTAGATAAATAATATCTAAATATTTTAACCCCAAATGAATTTTGGGCGGCTTCGTCTCTAAAAATCCCATTATTATATGTATGGTTAGCATTAAATGCACAAGCGCACTACATTAGTTGGAAATTTCTTCTTGTGGTGATGATGACAACCGGACAACAAGCATTATTGTGATGTTGACAACAGTAAGTGGACAAATCAACGGCTATGATCAATGATATTTGCCTAAGTGGTCAAAACACCATCAACAAATTCTGATGTTAGGATTTAGCTATTAAAAAATTGGGTAAATTACAAAAAAAAAGCCTCAACTATGCTTCAATTCCCAATTAAAGTATTCATTTTTCAATTGTAATAAAGAGAGGCACGATCTTATGTTTTTGTCTCAAATAGATGCCTTTATAAGCTTTCACGACCCTTATATGTAGATGTTAAATGCTTAAGTTGACGGTTCAGACCCCTATTTGTTACAATTAAAAAATGAGGTCCTTAATTGGGAATCAAGGTATAGTTGAGGCCCTTTTTTGTAATTTATCCTAAAAAATAACTCATTAAGTCGAAGAAGAAAATGAACGCGAGAAATTTGTATATAGAGATGCAAATCCTCTTGTTTCTAAAACAATATCTCTCTCTGCATATATAGTTCACCATTGATGTATGAATCGAGAAGAATTTTCCTAGTCAATTTCACAGGTGTTATATTATATAATAATTAGGGATTTTTACCCAGCAGATCCTATAATCTTTGCCAATTACCTCCACGACCTTTGAAACAACATAATTCTCCCATCAACTCCGTAAACTTACCAACTCTTACCCCATGAACACTACGATTACTGTGTTTGAAGCTCGTGAGAGTTCTTGGGACAATTTATAAGGTCGATGGGTCAATTACGTTGTGCAAAATATTGTAGAGACGATTTAAAAAGTTTGTTGGATCTGCCGGTAAAAACCTCTAATAATTATGTTTCTCGTTGGTCCACTTATGTGAAGGAAACATTATCTCTATGATATTTTGAAGATTTGATTGGAATCGGAGAACATTGTGAAACTTTGCCATGATGTGGACATGATGCAAATCCATGAATGGATCTTCGCAGTCTCTCATATAAAAAATCTTACATTGGATATTTAGAAGCACCACTTTCATCATTGACCGAGAGCCACTGCTTTTTTAAAAATTATTATTCTATAGAGATATTTAATGATTTTATATTCCACCCGTGGTTTTCGGATCGCAGCAATGAAGTTCACAGATCGGATATGGATATTAAATGTATCAGATGATATGATTTCAAATATCTTAAATGTATTTATTTCGTAATAATTATATCAAATATGATGAAAGAAGATAATAAAATTGACTTGTGGAATACAATCATTCGGAATTATCGTCACCAGCAACACCTATTGTCAAAAGTCTGGTAACCGATTTTGTTGCAACTGATAATCCGTCGTCACAACTCATGGCAACATATTGTTTTAGTGTGATATGTGGCAACGACTATTTCAATGCGAACGTTCCGATGATGGATTTTCGTAAACGAAGGGAGGTTTGTTGCTAGATAGTTATGGCATTACAATACTTCAGAAACATCCATTTTTTTAAAATGAAACATGGGAAGATTTGCTTATAATAATTAGTGGAATACGTGTTTCAAATTTCATGTAAAATAGACATTTATAACATGTCCATATGAAAGGGATTAATTTCAGTAGTTCTTAGACCGCTAAAATTTCACAGTCTCGCTGGATATGTTAGAAGTCTCGAATTAAGTTTAATTTTAAATAACTACCCTCACCCCATTTTTGTCATTTTTTTAATATCATCATGTATATTCATCTATATATCACTCCTATATGACATTCGAATTTCGTCAGAAATAAAGACTCTTATGCCTTCCATCTAGAACATGTCAATTACAACAATGTTTAGATCGTTGAAATTACATGTTCTAGATGGAGGGCATAGGGGTCTCTGTTTCTGAACATATTGGAGAGATATATAAATTAACATACATGATTAGTTTCAAAAAAATAAAAAAAATTGCGAGAAAATGGGACAGGGGCAATCCTATTTTTTTCAAATATATATATATATATATATATATGAAAAATTGGGGTTGCCCCCTACAGGAGCTAACTTGGCTCCCCCGTCTCATTTTTCCTTTATTTTTTTTATTTTTTTTAAATGAATCTGTGAATTACCTACGACCTCCTTCTAAACAGTTAATTTTCAACGGGCGCAGAATTGTTGAAATCGACTCCGTCTGGATGGAGGCCGTAAGAGTTTGTTTCACAAAAAATTTGAATGACATAATATAGGGATATAATAATAATAATTTACAAATGTATTTTCAAAAAAAATAATAAAAAATGGAATAAATAGGACAAGGGAAGTCAAGTTAGCTCCCCGTAGGAGCAAACCCATTAACCCCCCCCCCCCCCCACACACACACACATACATATGTATGTATGTATGGATGCCAAACAAAATTATCTCAAAATCCAATATAAACATGTGTGTCAAAATCTTTATAATACAAATATAACAGTAACAGATATATCCGTATCTGTTTGCATCTTGATCCGCATACATGATTCGCATACATGTTTATGTTGAGGTGATGGTTACCAAGTCATTATGTTTGTAAGCAGGGGTAATATTTGCAAAATTCCTATTTTCCTCCTTGGGTTGGAATCTCGTAACGATAAAATAAGATGAGTACCGTTCTCTAGATAATTGTGCAAAGATCTTTACAACAAGATTTAAGAAAAAAAGGAACCAATTGTATCATTGATGAATTCATTATATAAGTTGGACAATTAAGAAAGGAAGGAGGGAGGCAAATGTATCATAGACTATTAATCGAAATTGGGGAAGTTTGTTGGCACCCCCTTGTCTCGATTCGATAATTATCAACGGCATTAAAAAAAAGACCATAGACATCGATAAGAACTATGGGATAGATATGTGAAGTCATCGTGTAGATGATTAATTCTTCCAATGTTGTGATGGACTTCCGCTACAATAAAATTAAGCTATAGTGATGTTTTTTTTTAAAAAAATCTGTCACTATATTAATCGTTGTTAAATATTCCAAAGTGCGGTACTCTCTCTTGGTGTATAACAACCACAAGCTCCTCTCGTTAGAAATTGGAGCCCTCAGGAGGAGGCGACTTCATTTTTTTATTTTTCGCTTAGCAAGGAAGGTTATCTTACAACTACTGAGGTTGTTTATATTGTTGTTTGTTCTAGTGAAGATGTTAAAAGTCGTTAAAATAGGTCATTTAGAAGAGGGAAAGAGTTCCTAGCATAGTTGATCCTAGATGAATTACGAAAGAACTTAGTTACTCAACCCCCCATCAAATAGTGAAGTTTACAAGCATATACAAGGTATTTCGAATGTTATTTCATGTATAAAACTAGCTATTTTTGTGGTTTTCTCTATACATTCTTAACTCTTCCTACGATATTGTTAGTCGGTCAATCTAGTACTATTTCGGTCTTTGGCTTAGGGTCAAGTATGTAAATATTTATAACCTTTCTTCTTCTTTCTTCTTCTCTTATCTCCTTACTCCTTTATTTTGTTCTATTTAGTGTTAAAAGCATATTTTTATTAAGAATGAGATGTAATTGATTAAGGAATTGAATGTAGCGAGTATTTACATGTGTTTTACCTCGTATTTTAGACAAAATAAAAGAGTAAAGGAGATGAATCAGAAAGTCATAAGTAACGTATGCGCTTAAAGGAGATGGATACATCTGAACATGTGAATTTACATACTTCACATAATACATGTTGATGAAATGGTACTCTAGTTGAGGAACTACACGTGGTTCTAGCTACAACATGTAAGATATTATGGAACTCGAGGTTGAATACAGTCGTGTGTAGTTGCGACCCTTTTTTCTATTTTATGCTGTACGTGTGCTCTACATTCCCATTTTACAAGACTTAGAATCCCCTCTTGATGTTGATGTTCATATGTGTCTTCCGAAACCATTATGAATGTTTATAAAAATTTTAGATTCACCATATAACAGAAAGGATGGAACTCTGGTCACCTAAGCTAGATTGAGAGTTTGTTCACACCATGTACTTAATACACCACATCGACGAGATCGGTTCGCACATGACGACCGTGTCACAGTTTGTATATAATCACAACAGATGATACCATCCCCGCGCTAGTACTTCATAGATGCTTTCTCGCACTGCATGATATGCTCTTGCTTAAGAGGGAAAGATGCTATCGCAACATAATCAACAGTAGATATTATAACAGCGCCTCAATATTCCAGTCATAATAAAAAAAACAACCGACTACCTCTTTTAAGCTCAAATAAAACTCGCATAACAACAAACCTTTCCAATGACAAACCTTTCATCCAAACACCAAAACAAACATCTCTACCTCTGCACTTTTCCTTTTCGAGTCGAAACAAGTTAAGTGGTACTGGTGCGGTTAGTTCACAACTTGAGATGCAAAGAGCTCCATCTAAGAGCTCTGTCCTGCAATGGAATATTACTGATGCAGGAAGCATATCAATCGTTCTTGAGAGTATGATCATGAGAGAATGATTGCTGAGAAAGCATGAAGTGCACCAATCATTCACAGGCGCATTAGTGTGAGATCTTTACATGTGGCTCCCTTCCCTTCCCTTCCTCATCGTGGGAATTTGGCTTTTCTGGAGATCTGTCTTTGTGGACCTGCAAAGATTCCTTCAGAAAGCTGCGCTTGGGCTGTTCTTAACTCTTTCTTTGGGGATCACGATCAATCAAAGCAGGAGCATCAGGAATCTTTCTTTGGTCATCGATGATCGATCAGTGGGAAAGGAGGGAATCCCATGATGGATGGAATGATGGCTGCACAGGCCATCATTGTTCTCACCCGTGATGGATTCTTAACTTATCTTTCTTTTATATATAATATCAGTTTTTTGTCGAGGAACGTTTGGACGGAGGTTTATTTTGCAGAAACAATCCTTTGAAAAAAAAGGCTATCGGGCAGATAGTTATCTGTGTGTTTTTTGGATGGATAGTCTATTGTTGAGAGTGTTTGTCTTAATGCAATTTTATGGAATTTTGGAAAAAAAACAATCATGTGATTGGTACGGATACAAATATAGATATAATCATATCCTTATTTGTTTTAAAATTCGAATACAAATACGGATACGAATATTGACAGATATGAAACACGTGTTACCATATCATTAAAAACGAATACGAATATAAAATGAATACGAATAATAACAGAAGTAATTAATAGATTAAATAAAATATACATATTTAAGATGGCTTACACATAAAATAGATATACTAAATATAGTAATTTCATAACAATTATATCAACAATGGTGAATTCACTCGTAAAATGTTGTTACATATAAATATAAAAAATCTATTGTTATACTTATGTGTGAAAACAAATATACGAATACGAATGCCAATTTTAATGAATGTCAAAGTGATATACATATCCGCATCCATTTTAATATGAATACGAATGTCTATATATATATATATATAACGAATACGATAGCAGATCGAATACGAATATATTCACATTTGTTTTCATCCCTAACGATCGGAGGTATTAGACGAGAGAGATGGGATGCCATGTGGGCCCCACAAGAAAGAGAATAAAATTCGACCAATGGGTCTGCTGGTAGGGATGAAAATGATCGGATACATATATAAATATAGGTATAATCATATCCTTATTCATTCTAAGATATGAATATGAATGTGAAAAATGTGTTACTATGTCCTTAAAAACTAATACAAAATCATATATGAACAAAAATAGTTAATAGATTATTTAAAATAGGATATCTTTCAAATGAGACATGGTCCTTCCATCTCTAAGGAAGGCCAACGATCTCATGCATCCATATTCAATCCGTCGGTTGTTATTAAAGGCATATTATAATTATTATTTAATTAATCAAAAACCCATTTCGGTCATTATTCGTTATCTAAATATAGTATATAACAACCTAATTTATCTCCTCATTAATCTCTCTCCCAATCTTTCCAAAAACCACTCACACGTTTGAAATATCTCATCAACTCCTCCCGCAGAACAGGGTGAGGCCGTGGCTGGGGACCTACGACTCGCCGGAGGCGACGACGTTCGTGTACGATAGAGCGACGCACAGGTTGAGAGGGGATAAGTCCGGCGATCACCTTCCTGATACAACACAAATCAGGTCACGCTCATGTATTATGTATGTTGTAAATTGTGCCCATGTATAGATTTCATGGAAAAAGAACACATATTCAATACGTGTATTGCAGCACCTTTGATATTTGGGATGATCCTTATAATCTCTGCCAATCTTTTCTAATCATTCATTTCATAATCTCGGATGCACAGAAAATGGGAGGAAGAGGAGGATGTCGCTCGTTGCTCGTTGTACATCACAGGCCTCGTATCCATCGTCTCCGTGAAGACCTTCATGCAAACGACAATGACAACACGTAGATCGGATGACGATACGTGTACACGGTGTTGCAACCAGTCCTGGATGAAGAACGATTCGCAGTTTGATACAATATTGATATGTAATACACAATATTAGTCTGTATTATACAATTTTGATACGTATTATACATATTTGTTATGTATTTTTACAAATCAAATGGTTGCGAATGAAAATTGCATTTTTTTATAGATCTTGTATATATTGATGTGCATTACACATTTTGGATGTACACTATACATTTTAGAAGTGTTTTATACAAATTTGATTTGTATATTCGCATCAATTAAGCGTGAATGCCTACAATTTTTTTACAAAAAAACTATACAAAATTTATTATATAAAGAACCATACAATCGTTACAAATAACCACATATTAAATACTAATATGAATTGTATTTTACAAAGAACCATGCAATATTTACAAATAACAGACGACTTTTTGAATGAACAATGGATTATACAAAAAACATGCAGTCAATACAAAAGGAACCTTAAATTCCACAAAAAATTGCGTGAGGATACAAAAATATGCCCCAGATAATATCGTCCAGCAAAAAATTAGATATTTTTTAAATATGGTATTGCGAAAAATACCAAAAATAAAACTAGCTAAATTTAGTATTTCTGAATATTAATTAGCACGCATAATTAATGCAAAAGTTGATGACCAAAATGCCCTTTTGGACAACAAAATTGAAGGTGCCGTTGGACTTGAATCCGATGGCCCAGATCGTTGGCCTTCCTTAAGGATGGAAGGACCAAGTCTCATTTGAAAGGCCCTCATTTAAAATATACATACTTAAGATGGTTTACATATAAAATAGATATAACATGTATAGTAATCTTCATAACAACTATATCAACAATGATGAATACAATCATAAAATGTTGTTATACATAGTTATAAATAAATCTATCACTATACTTATGTACGAAAACAAGTATACAAATACGAATGGTAATATTAACGAATGTCAAAGTGATATCTATATCATGTCAAAATATGTATAAAACGAATACGATAACGGATCTTTGTAAAATTACTTCTTATATTCACTTTGTTTGTCGCTATATTTTTAGTGACAGCAATATGTTGCTTTTTTGATATAATTTGTATTAATCTGCCTGTTTTAGCAGCGACTGAACTAAAAATCATCAAAATGATAATATGCATAATGATTGATATATGACTCACCATCGATACAACAAAGAATATTATTTGTTATAAATTTCAACATATATCCACTAGTTATCTACATTTACGTAATTAATATCAGATACTATAGTAACTTCTTTAGAATTATTCGTCTCTATAGATCCATTCTGTTGGCATATTGAAAATATTTTAGTTTGTGAGCTTCAAGCCTCCTAATAATACAGTAAGAGTACAAAGTTCAAAGAGTTTATATAATTGATCTTGAGGATAAGGGGTCACTGAAAATTATATCGCCACATATGATAGTTAAAATAAAAAAAATTACATTGTTGTCATGGTAGCTGGTGTTATAGGTAGAGGTGGATTAGCTGATGGTGCAAGCTTTATTTAATACCAACATAGGTGTGTTGATTGCAAGGTCGTGATCTATCAATGAGGCGATTCTAGGGTGGTCGTGATATGTCTACCAGGCAAGCACCATGTGCAAATTACCAATGAGGCGACCACAAGGTGGCTACAAGCTTTCGTTGGGATGATTGTCATGTGACCATGAACTATACATGAAACGAATGCGACCGTAAGGTAGCCATAAGCTATTTGTAAGCAATCGCAAGGAGGTTGTGTTTTATTCACCGGGCGTGCGCACATGAGGCACCAGGCAACCACGAGGTGTCGTTGAGACGATTACAAGGTGGCCACAAACTAATCCAAGGAATGAACATCATGCGCATGCTATGTGAGGGAAACATGTACAAGGTAGTTGTAAACTATCCATGAGGTGAGCACGAATTGACATATCCTTAGGGCAACTGTGATGTAGCTATATGGATTGACCATGAGGCAAGCGCTAGATAATCGTTAGTTATTCGATAAGTGCCCATGAGGTGAGTACATGTGTCCATAACTTGTCACCGAGGCAGTTGCCCCAACTACCTCTTTCTATCCACGCGATCCATTTACCCATATAATATCTGATCTTTCCATTACATATAGATCAGATTATCCACAAGCTTACTATCAATTCAGCAGATAAGATTATTCTTTGTAAATAATCAAGAATAATTAATAGTTAATTTGGTGTTTTATAAGACTATATCATAACTTAAATATCACGTCGTAAGGCTGAATACTTCACTTGAACTTCACCTATCATTTCAGCGAATCTAAGTAAATCCTCTAGCATGCCAATATAAAACATGTCATTGTGTGACCGAAAGTTCGCAATGACCATTGACCTTTCTTTTCTCGTTAATAAGCTAGACATGATATATTATAGCTCCCCTAGCGACTTGTTGAAGATCACCTAGTATGAGAGTGTTGGAAATCGTCGAAACAACAATGGTTGTAGGAATTAACCTGTTCGTCAAATAATCATCGAGCCAAACTCTAAATCAAGCTTAACTCGAAGAGGAAGTAGATGCTAATTTAGTCGCTCAACATTGAATTTGATATTATTGGTACATTAAAAAAAGATTGTAATTAAAATCAATCAGTAGATGATGCTTTTTTTTAAATTTATCCGTATTTTCATTGAAGTAAAATTTCAATATCATTTTACAAGTAATTTTATTTGTAGATTTCTTTAATATTCCCTCGAGTCTGGCGACCGCGGGAAACAAGCTTCCGTCGGAGCCCGCAAATCTGTAAAAACCTAAATCTCCTTCTTTTCGAGATCCATCGACCCTAGATATGGAGGAGGTGGTCACGGCGATCGTCTGCATGCTCCTCGTCTTCTCCCTCTTCCCGCTCCTCTGGTGGCGCCGCCGCCACCAGACCTCCCGCACCTCCCGTGAAGAAGAAGAAGAATCCGAGCCCCTTGTGAGTTTTCTGACCCCGATTACACTAACTTTTTCGATTTCATCCCTCTGGCGTAAGTCGGAGCTCCCCAAAATCTGATTTTTAACAAGATAGATACGAGAGTTGACGTGATCTTATTTGGAATTGTTTGGTTTGGTAAGGATCGGGCCAATGTTGAGATGTAGGAGCATTGGAGTTGGAAATTTAATATGCAGGGTTTGAGAGTCTGGGGATTATAGGTGGCATCGTGTGTGTGTATATGTTTTGTTGGTAAATTCAAAGACAAATACTGGTAACTAGAAATTCAAAGACAAATACTGGTAATTAGCATGTAAAGAACTATGGAATCTTGGGCATCACAAGAAATGTTCATTTTATGATGTTCATTCAATTAATTTTAAATAACTTGTATCTGTTCAAATCAGTGTTGAGATATTAGTTATTTTTATTATCATTGTCTTATTTTCTATTTCTTTCTTCTTCGTCTTATTGTAATTTGCCCCATAGATTCCTCTCCTATATAAGAGAATCCTAGGCCCTCTCATAAAGTAATGAATTCTTTTCCCTTTACTTCAAAAAAAAATGATACCAGGGCGATGGTCCTAGACCGGAATTCCCGTACCCCACAAAAACCTAACCCTACCCACCGCCTCATCCTCTAGTCCGCAGCCCTAGGCCTCCAAGTCGTCGCCCGGCCTCCACGCCATCCCTGACCAGCCCAGGCCGCAACCCTAGGCCTCCAGGCCGCGGCTCCTACCGCGCTAGGCCTTCGCTTGGGCCGGCCAGCCCCGACCGTCATCTATGCATCCCAGGCCGTCGTCGGCCCTCCCGTGGTCTTCCCCGCCCCTCTGAAAGCAGTTGTACGGTTTGAATCAGTTTGATTTTTTATCGGAAAACGTGATTTCTGATCTATAAATCATGTTTTCCGGCCCTAGCAAGCAACGACGATTGATGATGTTGGTTGTATGAGTGTATACGTACAACCAGTCCTCCATATGACCGTGTAGACTCGTTTATATCGGTCTACTCCCCAATTGAGTTCCGTTATTTGATCATTCCGCCATCATGTCAGAGAACAAGGGTGATATTTTCTTGTCCGAAGCCTTCAAGGGCCCGGCTCCATCGCTAAGATGGATGGGATCAAGTAGGAGTTGTGGTCCATGCAATTTCTCACCCTAATGCAGTGCAACAACAAGGAGCACACCCTGACAGATCTAGAGCCAACGGATACAACTGGGAAAAATGCTTCTTGGAAGCAAGATGACACATATGCACGTGTTTGGCTATGTGGGACACTCGCCACAGAGATAGCCAATGATATTTTGAACCAACCCACTGCCAAGGTGATGTGGGACACTTTGGCTTCCACCTATGCTCAAGCGAAGAATGAGGCCATGATTCTCCAGTTACAGTTTGACATCTACAAGGCCAAGCAGAATGACCGTCCTTTGCACGTGTACTACAGTTCACTCCATGGCATGTTTGAGAAGCTACATAGCTATATGCATATTACGACATCTCTTGAGCAGCAGAAGGCATTATAGGAACTCCACTATGGTCGGAGTTTTCATGGTCGGCCTTGATACAGAGTATGATGTAGCACGTACTCAGCTTCTCACTGGAGCTACCATACCTCCCATGGAGGAGGCCTATAGCCATCTCAGCCTGATTATCATGCCTCCTATGGCCACTCCTCAACCCTCGTCAGCTATGGTCATTTCTCGTGGTCGAGGAGTGACGACTCAGTCTAGAGGATGCACTCCTCATGGCAGAGGCAGTAGACGTCCGTGTGGTCCTTGCACCTCTTGTCGTCGATCGGGGCATGCAGAGGATACATGCTATCAGAAGCATGGATATCCCGTTTCTGACCGCGTAGCTGAACATATTGAGCCTTCAGATACTCTTGCTTCCCAGGCAGATCCTCGCCTGTATGATATCGTCTCTCGCATTCGAGAGATTATGACCCCTGCTGCAGGAACCCCCACTACAGATACAACAACCACAACCAAAGCCTCTTAGATCTCCTCAGGTATCGCTTATGCATTCACTGGTAGTAATGATGCAGATATGACAGAGCGAATTATGGACTCTGGTGCTTCTCATCATCTTTGTGGTGACAGAGCACAACTGAAGTCCTATAGGACCATACCACCTGGTAGATGGGTTGTCATTGCCAATGACGACCACTTACCAATTACAGGACAAGGCGAGGTGCATCTGACACCATCTATGTGTCTTCAGAATGTTTTATATGCTCCTGAATTTCAGATGGATTTACTTTCGATTACTAAGGATCTGCATTGTCATGCCATCTTTGATCCATCTTCTTTGTGTTTCAGGACATATTCGCAGGCAGGGTGATTGAATGTGGCTGTGAGCAGCGGGGACTCTACAGACTGGTCCAACCTTCTCATTTTGGCATTTTTATTATACCTACTAGATCAGTCTCTCCATATCTGTGGCACCTTCATTTTGACCACCTTCCTCTGCAGAAGCTATGCCATGTTCTCCCTCAGATTTTCACGAGATCCTCCTTTCAGTGTGAGACATGTCAGCTTGGGAAGCATCATCGTTCCTCCTTTCCATCCCGTCAGAGTTGGAGCAGTTCCCAGTTATTTGAACTCCTTCATTTAGATATATGGGGTCCGAGTCGTGTTCCTGATCATCGGGGATATCATTTTTATCTTGTTGCCGTTGATGATTTTTCTAGACTTTCCTGGGTCTTTCTTTTGAAGAATAAGTCTGAGGCTGGATCCGTGATCAAATATTTTATTAATGAAGTAAGGAATATTTTTTCTGTTAATGTCAAATGTCTTTGCAATGATAATGCCTTAGATTTCTGCACCTTACAGCTTTCTAAGTTTCTTAATCTCTTGGCATTGCTCACCAGACCTCATGTGCCTATACTTCTTAGTAGAACGGTGTTGCCGAGCACAAACATCGTCACTTACTTGTTGTGACCAGAACCTTGTTGATACAGAGTCATGCTCCTCACTCTTACTAGGGCGATGCTGTCCTTACTGCATGCTATTTGGTGAACCGCATGCCCTCATCTGTGTTGGAAGAGAAGATTCCTTTCTCAATTGCTTTCCCCGAGAAGGATCTTTTCTCCCTTATACCTCGTGTGTTTGGATCTGTTGCGTTTGTTCATGATGTCTCTCCAGGTCGGGACAAGCGCTCTCTTAGATCTATCAAGTGTGTGTTTGTTGGCTACTCTCGTACCCAGAAGGGATATCGTTGCTTTGATCCGCTAAGGCGAAAGTATTTTGTCCATGCTGACGTTACTTTCTTTGAGTCTGTTATGTATTTTTCTCCTACAGGTGACATACTAACCCCATTTGACTATGACGATGAGATCTACATGCCTCCACCTCATACTGTTGTTCGGTTCAGGAAAGCGGTATGCGTATGCGTTCGGACAGGTCACCGAATACTGAATAAGCGGTATGCGGGGGTATATGTAGGGTATATGCGGTTTTCTAATTTTTAGTTTAAAAATAAATAAATATCTATGAATAACATTACCACTGAATTTATGTATCTAAGTGGAGTTAAAGAAGAATTAAGAAAAACAGTCCATATTAGATGGGTGTGTATATGCTTTTAATTGCCTCATATTTAATCACAAAAAACATTTACCATAAAAACTTTTCATATTAGATGATTCGTGGTAACAAAACTTCAATACACATACATGCACTACATGAGTAAAATCTCAATCCGCATTTATAAAAATATCCGACGATATATTACATATACTTGTGAAAACAATACATGAGGAAAACATAAAACATTGCATATACATAATGGTATACTGCATTGCAATTGTATACAAAATGCATGTCATATTCTTACAATAGAATGAAGGAAGAGGCAAAGTTACAGAATTAAGGACATGAATGAGAAGATTGAAAAGTTGGAGCTGCTGGAGCAGTATGTAGGGCATATGCGGGATATGCGGGGCATATGCAGGCCGCATATGCGGGAAGGGTGCATAATGCACTGATTCATGTAATCGGTGCGTTCTGCATGCCGCACGTGCATATGCGGCCGCATATGCGGCCCGTGCGACCGATTTCATGAACATTGCTGTTGTTCCTCCGCCTTCCTCTACTCCTGCTCTACCACCACCTCCTTAACCACCACCATCACCACCACTACCACCTGCTCATGTGGCTCCACCTCCTACTCTGACTCAGTTTTTACCACGTGTTTTTCCTCGTATGCCTCGCTCGGTTCCCCATGCTCACATGTCTTGCCCATCATCCAGCACGCGCCTCAGGTATGTACTAAGCACATTGTTTCTACTGATGGCACTGCTGAGTTGTCTGTGCAGCATGATTCCATACAGGATGAGCATGTGCCCTCTCAAGAGGGGAACTCACAGGTCACATACTTGGCAGATGATCTTGGTGTATCGATTGCTTTACGAAAGTCGAAACGACAGTGTGCTACTTATCTTCTCGCAGCCCAGGTTTCCTTGAGTAGCCTAGGCTGTCAGAGGATTTCAGGAGGTTTACCTTGGCACTATCTGCTGTGAGATACCACAGACATATCAGGAGGCTCTAAAGGACAATCAGTGGAGGTTAGCCATGGAGGAGATGGCTGTATTACAGTCACGTGGTATGTGGAGTCTTGTTTCTGCTCCAGATAATGCATCTGTTGTGGGATGAAAATGGGTGTTCACTGTGAAACACAGTGCAGATGGCAGTGTGGATAGCTATAAGGCGAGACTTGTGGCACGTGGGTTCACCTAGACATATGGGGTGGACTATCAGGATACTTTCTCTCAAGTTGGCAGACATTCTACTCTACGTATTCTACTTTCTGTTGCTGTGATACGAGATTGGCCACTATATCAGCTTGATGTGAAGAATGCCTTCCTCTATGGTGATATATAAGAGGAGGTCTACATGCAGCAGTCACCTGGGTTTGCCGCTGAGGGGGAGTGTCAGAAGGTTTGCAGGCTACACAAGGCTATCTATGGCCTTAAGCAGAGTCCAAGAGCATGGTTCCAGAAGCTCTCGGATTTGATAGAGTAGCAGGGGTTTGTGAGATCGGCTGCCGATCACTCCTTGTTTGTGCAGAGGACCCAGAGATGTACTATTGTCATTCATGTTTACATTGATGATATTATTGTTACATGTGATGATGAGCATGTCATTCATGGTGCCAAGGACTTTCGAGGTCAGCAATTTGTGACCAAGGACCTTGGACATTTACGTTACTTACTTGGACTGGAGTTTGCAAGGAACCTACGGGGTCTTGTGATGGCCCAGAGGAAGTATGTTACAGATCTTCTTTCATAGACAGACATGGCAGATTGCAGACCTATCACTACTCCTATTGACCCGAGCATGAAGCTTTATGATGATGATACTGAGGAGGTCGTCAAGAGGAGGTACCGAGAGCTTGTTGGCAAGCTACTATGTGTGACTATTACCAGGCCCGACATATCCTTTGCCGTGAGCAAAGTGAGTCAGTTTATGGAGCAACCTAGACAGACGCATATGGATGCAGTCTATATGATTCTGAGATATCTGAAGAGTTTACCTGGTACGGGACTTCTTTTCAGCAGAGGCACATCTCTCTCAGTTATAGCATGTGCAGATGCAGATTATGCTGGGTGTCCAAAGGATAGAAAGTCTACATCAGGCTTTGCTGTGTTCATAGAGAATTCTATTGTTTCATGGAAGAGTAATAAGCAAACTGTGGTTGCCGGATCAAGTGCTGAGTCAGAATACATGGCCATGGCGTATGCTAGCACAGAGATGATGTGTGTCAGATCTGTACTTACTAACCTAACTATAGAGGTGCCTCTTCCCATGCACCTCCAATGTGATAATCAGGCTGTTCTTTTCGTTGCCAACAACCCAACCTTTCATGAGAGGACGAAACACATAGAGGTAGACTGCCACTACACTCGTGACATGATACAGAAGGATCTTATCGCAACTACACATGTCAGCTCTAGAGACCAGACAACAGATGTACTTACAAAGGCCCTAGCCAGATGACCTTATCAGAGATGTTGTTCAAGCTGAGTCTGATCGATATCTACGCTCCAGCTTGAGGGGGAGTGTTGAGATATCTGTTATTTTTATCATCGTTGTCTTATTTTCTATTTGTTTCTTCTTCTTGTAATTTGCCCCATAGGTTCCTCTCCCATATAAGAGAACACTAAGGCCTCTCATAAAGCAATGAATTCTTTTCCCTTTACAGAGAGTTACAGGAAACGAAAATGAATGGATGGGAATTTTTCTATAGATAGCATGAGAATTCGTTATCAAGTTAGGATTGATTTGTAAAACGTCACCTTTAACAAAATTACTTCCAATTGGAAGTTCATCAACATGTCAATGCAAAGAAATGACTATTAATAACATAATACATCTGATGTTTCTGTTGATTGTAGGAAGCCAATAAAATGTCATTACTAGTATAGCATACCGGATTTGAATCGGTTATTCTCCACACGAGAACGGTGATTATAGCAAGTCAAAGTTTGTTGACAATGCAATAACTTGAAGTGAGTGCAATCTTTCATCTGAGTAGCTGAATTTTTCGTGCGCCAATGCTATGGTTGTTGTGGCTTATAAGTTTCCCCCCTTTATCTAATGTGGATGGTATTCATATCCAGAATCCAGATCAAGAATTAAACCTGCAGCCTCAGGGATCTGATTACTTCTGCAATCCCTTTGTAGGAGTTGAATGAGATGCTGGTTTGGTTCAAGAGTTCTGTTAAGGATGAGGTCGTCTATGTGTAAACTGAGCCGTTTGAATGGTTTTGCTTCAAAAATGGAAAAATCTTCATGAATTACCTGTAATTCCAGCATCTCCATGAAATGGAAACTTTTGTGAAATTGTGGTTCTTTGGGGATGGTTTTTGAAAGCTTTTGATGATTGAAACCTTTACATTGTGGGCCTAGTGTTTAAGTGTACTTTTTAATGTGGATTTTTTGGATGGTGAGTTAGTTTCAAAAAATAATTCTGGATGGTTAGGAATTATTTGAGCAGATTTTCGTTTTAAGCATTTCATAGGTGGATGTAATGTGCATTCCTGATCATTATCGATAAGTTTGGACAACCTCTCCACATATATGTTGTTTCCATGTAACCGTCTTCATCATGTTTATAACTTACCTCTTTAAAATGACATTTTGTTGTTGTTGCGTCATTGTCCTAGACGGTTAGCCACTTCATATCTGCAGGATGGGCCAAAAAAGAGTGCCAAAGTCATGAACGTTTCCTCATTGTCACTATCTACATGGATGCCATCATTAAAGATACATATTCTCCGGAGTCCGGTGTCATATATTTCTTTCTAGCATTTCTTTCTTCTTTTGGATCCCGCCTACAAGGCTTGTCACCCAACATCTCACATCTTTGAATTTGATAGATTGTCCTTATCTAAACAATAAATACAGTTAAGTTCTCTTAGACATGTTTTTTCTTATGATGTGATGCCAAACTATTTTTTCATTCTTTTTATGGATTTGATTTATTTTCAACATAGAAATATAATTTTGCATCTTTTGGCATACTCACCCCAACTCATAAAGCTAGGCCGAGTTGTTGCTTTGTGATATTTGTTGTTTTGTTTAAGGGTATTTTTTTAGTTACAAGAACCAATGTTCAAGAATGCAATAGCATGAACCGCATATGCAACAACGTATGCATATGTGGTAGATGGACCGAAATATATACTCCACGTAGGGAGTTCTATGGTATATATTGCATATTAGGTTTGCATAGCTTCATATTAAGTGTGTGTGAGAGGATGCCATTGGCGAGGACTCGAAAGGAGCAAGAGTGCAAGCAAGTGAGGGGGGTGAAGTTTTAAAGGATGTGGCTAGGGATCGTATGTAGGGAGTGAATGACCCTTGGATTGTTCTGAAGCAAAACATGATGGCTTGGGGTAATCGGTCTTTGGGTGGTGGGGTTGGGATTTCGCTTACTATTGTTGCAGCCTTGCAGGGCCATACCGACCTTGTGTAGTCTTGTCGGAATGTGGTTGTTTGCTTAACGTGTGCATGGTTTGACTTTTAAAGCGGTGTTTGCTCGAGGAAGGGGACCTGGTGTTTGAAAGTCCTTTTCGAGGCTGGTGGACTGAAGGTGGACCCTCACAGCAACGAGGGTGGGAAGGCATCAATTAATGCATCCTTATAGTGTGGCAAGAGGTTCGACCCTTTTCTTCGGATCATGGTTGCGAAATGCACCCCCCTTTGGTAGGATCACTCAACGTTAGTTAAAAGGGCACATGTTTCTTTGTGGAGTTACTTATTTGATGACATTGGCCTCATAGAAAATGGGCTATTTGCGCGCATAGTTTATATAGGCCCAATGCATCAACCTTGTTGTGGGTTACTGGTATATGTGTTGCATTTGGGGCACAAGTGTATCAGTGCCCTAATATGCATGATGGAGGTCTCTTCATAGTCGACACTTGTGAAGTTGAGATGAGGGGCATCTTGGTCAAGTGCTGTAATAGAGTGTCAATTATGGTAATGCTGGCTCTCGTGAGGGTGACAATTTATTTTTTTTCACATGGTTTGAGGCATAAGTCGCATGACGACCCTCCTGTTCTAGTGGAGCTCGCAGTTCAGATATGGGCGGGGATCCCGACTCAGGTTTGCAGTTGGGTAGGTTGCTCGGTCTTCGTGGAAGTGATTGTGGTTGTTAATGCTCATGTTTCAAAGACTTCTCAGTCGATGGTAGTGATGGAGGTTGATGTAGAGTTGCACTCGACAAAGTTTTGTTATCGCCACCGATGTAGATCAGGTTTCAGATTTCACGAAATGTCGTTGAAATTTCGCTGATATTTCGATTTCGACATGGGATCAAAATCTACTGAGCGATATGGCGATGTGGGGGCCTTTTCAAGTCATTCCTTCACAGAATGTTGGTCGATGGGCGGAATTTTGAAGAAATTTCGCCAAAATATCGTATCGACACAGTGTTGATATGGAAGTCGATATCGATATTTAAACCCTTGATGTATATCATCACGGGTGTTGTCAGTTGCGATAGCTTAAGTAGTTGGGAACCATGCTCATCACTTGGCTTTAGGGCACCTTTTGTTGCTTTGAGAAGGATTTTGTGATTTTATTGTTGCAAGCCAAATCTCTAAAGTAGTTGGCGGAGGTTCCTTTGGGCCAGCTTTGGAGCTTGACCCCTTGATTGGTGGGGGCTTAATTCACCAGGTTTCAGCGTTTTCAGGCTTCATTGTCTCTACTTTTGTTTTGTCGGGTATGTTTTTGCTTAAGCCAATTATTTGGGATCCTTGTATGTGGTCCCCAATGCAGAGAAGGTATGTTGGGACTCCTTATTCTTTGAGGCAGTTTCCCTTAATGGAGATAAAACACGACTTTCTTCATTTATGGCTCCATTTAAGGTATTTTCATGACGGGTTTTCCTGTCTTACTTGTCTTTTTTCATTAATCTAAAGAGAAAATATTTTTAGCATGCTTAATACAAATTTCCATGTAAGCATGCTAAAAGTCTAAAGACCTTTGGTCATTGGAACTACTTTATTGCCTTACAAGCATGTATCTTTTCAACGTCGCACCCTCTTTTTGATAAAAAAATCAAAAGAGAAGAGATGCCTTGACTTTCAAATCATAAGAAGTCGGGCTCCTAAAAGCATGCGTGAAATATGAGATTTTTTTTTCTAGAATCACCTCAACAAGGGTCATACAGTTTCTCGACGAGGTGGCTTTGGTGGTATTGGGTGTCGAATGTGGCTTAATTTAGCAGCCAATCATTGGTTTGTCTGCAAATGAGCACGCACTGTCAAGGTTGTTCTCATGCTTCTTTTGGTAGAAAAGCTTGTTCTGTGAGCTGTCAATATTTCGGTGGAGTTGGCTTGGTGATTTGATGTATGGTAGAATTGGAGTTGCCAATATAGGGAATTCTGTCGAGGTGAACTAATGCGGGGTTCGGCCAGTGGTGAGGGAGGTCGTCCGTCATCGTGGAACCTATGGTGCTAGTAGACGGGATGGTGACTGTTCAGAGTGCACGTTGTTGAATATCTACGTGGAAGAGCAAAAAGTCGGATTAATCAAGGTTTTAGTTGAAGTGGTAGGTTTGGCTGATGCCTACAAGGTGGGGGATGCCTACATGCTTTCCCAATGAAGGTCATAAGTTAGAAAGACTAAGATTTTGCGACCTAGGAAAGAGATATGTTGTGGCTGGCTGTTTAGCTGAGTGGGGTCCAAAAATTGCACTTTTTCATGAATCTAAGCTTGAATTTTTTGGTGAGAATGTTGACGGATCTTGGATGGCATTAGATTGTCGAAGTTGTTGACGTGATTTCATAGGGAGGTTTTGAGGGCATCTTGACAAGGCAAACATTGACAAGTTCAGAGGGAGATTTTGATGTAGATGGAAGAAAGAAAAAATGGGAATGTGGTGAGGGAGATAGAGAGGTCGAGAGACGAAATTGATTATAGAGGGATCAAGGGATGAAGGGGAGAGAGAAAGGGAAGAGGTGGCAGGAAAGAGTTGAGAAGTGTTAAGGGAGGGAGAAAGAGAGATGAGAAATAAATATAGTGGGGAAGGAATAGTGAAATCAAAATATCGATTGCAAATCTTTTGTTTTTTTATGTATTTATTAGGCCAATATTTAATCGGTTTCATAATAAATCGATCTTATCATATAAATTATGTAACAATATACTATAAATAATATCATCCCATTTAATGGTACCAAGTTATCGAAATATTATTTCGAGGCCAACTGCCCTCACCTAGTCTCGCCTGCACAGTCTCATTTTCTTCCTCCTCTTGTGAGGATCGGCTTACCGGCCGCTAGGACAGGGCAAGGAACGAGATAAGGAGAGGATGGTGGGATAAGAGAGGAGGAGGAAGGGGGATGATGTGGGAGAGCAAGGAGGGAAATAGAGATCTTTAAATATGAAGAAAAAGGAGAGGGGAACTTTGAAGATGATAAAGAGGACACTATAAGGATGAATATAGGGAGATAGAGGGAGGAAGGTGGAGGGGAACGAGAGGAACTTTCTTTCACTCAAAATGCAATCTTCTTGTTTCTTTGTTGACACCTTCCATTAGCCAAGTGCCTATTTTATATGGGCTATATTAATGTTGAAAGCTAAGTGCCGTTCTAGAATATTTTAAACTGATTGAGAAGATAAATAAAGAGGAGAAACCTCTAGACTTCTAACCAAAAGGAGGAAGATAATTTCAGATCTTATCCTTTGCTTAAAATAAAAATACAAGCTGCATAAATCTCTTCAACACTTTGAAATTTACACTTAAACCCCTAAAACCTTTTTTGGATTTTTATCAGTTGTAACCCTATGAGATAACTCAACCATGGCCGGTCCTAAAACATTTTTAGATTTTTTTTTAAAATACTGTTTAGGAAGTTGCCTCATGATATTCGGATCTTTTCAACATGGATTTAAGCAAACATACATCGTTGGGGCATTTCCAACTTGCGACGTGTTGCATCACCCGAATGCAATGAAAAATTGGCAAGGGCCGCTACATCGCAGCCTGGATGTAGTTCAAAATTTGCAAGGGTTCTCGCATGAGGAACTGCATGCGGGTAATTAAGCTAGTTCCCCTGCATCACCGCCCGTATGCAGTCCAAAATTTATAAGGGTTCTCGCATAATGGACGCATGCGAGTAAAGAAGTTAGTCCAAAAGAGATTGCAAAGGAAGTTGCAGATTGGTAGTTGGAATGGTGGCACTTTAACTGGAAAATTGATGGAAATAGTGGATACGATGGAAAGAAGGAAGATTCATATACTATGTCTTCAAGAGACTAAATGGGTTGGAGAGAAAGCAAGGGAGATCGAGAAGACATACTTTGAACTTTGGTATTCAAGTAAAGATAAGGGTAGAAATGGTGTTGGAGTGGTTATTCATAAGGATTTGAAGGATTGTGTGGTTGATGTGCAAAGATTCGAGAATCGGATTATTTTGCTAAAATTGGTGCTTGAAGAAGAAATTCTGAATATCATCTCAGTTTATGCACCTCAAATTTGTTTAGATGAAATGACTAAACAAGCTTTTTGGGAGGATCTAGATAAGATTTTATAAGGAATCCCACAAAGAGAGATGATTTGCATAAATGGAGATCTTAATGGACATATGGAAAAGATGCTTCAAGGTATGCTAGTGTTCATGGAGGACATGATTTTGGGGATAGAAATGAAGAGGGAAAAGTCATTCTGGATTTTGCAACGGCATATGTTTTTTTCATAGCAAACACTCTCTTCAAGAAGAGAGAGGAGCATTTAATTACTTATAAGAGTGGGTCAACTAGAACACAGATAGATTACTTTACGTTGAGGAGAAGAGATCGGTTGTGTTGTAAAGACAGCAAAGTAATCCCAAGAGAGAGTTTGACAACTCAACATCGCTTGTTAGTCTTGGATGTGCAAATAAAAGGCCTGGTAAAGAAAAGGAGGGTTCCTAAGATCACTAGAACTAGATGGTGGAATCTTCCACTGAAGCAATCGGACTTCAAGGAGAAGATTTTAGAAGACTTATCTTGGGATTGTAGCGGAAGTTCAAACGAGATATGGGAGGCAGTAGCATCTTGTATCCGAAAGGTAGCCAAAGAGATATTATGCGAGTCGAAGGGAGGAGCTCCAGGTCAAAAGGAGGTTTGGTGGTGGAGTGAAGGAGTGCAAGAGAAACTAAAAATTAAAAGAGCTTGCTTTAAAGCTATGTCTAAGGATAGAACAATGGAAACTGTCACAAACTACAAAATAGCGAAGAAGGAAGCAAAGAAGGCTGTAAGCGAAGCTAAGTCAAAGGCTTATGAAATTTTTTTTAATAAAAATGTCGACTCTAAGAAGGGCCAGAAGGATATATTCAGGTTGGCCAAAGCAAGAGAAAGAAAGACGAAAGACATTTCTCAAGTGAGATGCATTAAGGATGAGGAAGGTCACGTGCTTGTTACTCAGAAGGACATAGAGACTAAATGGGAGCAGTATTTCCATAAACTTTTCATTGGGGAAGGAAATAGAGCGATTACTTTGGGTGATCTAGCTACTAGTGAAAGTTACTTGAATCGTGCAAGCTACAGACGAATACAAAGAAAGGAAGTAGATGAGGCTTTGAAAGTTATGAGACCTGAGAAAGGTGTAGGACCGGATAACATCCCTGTAGAAGTATGGAGAGTTTTAGGTGAGCGCGGTTTGACTTGGCTTACGAATCTATTCAATGTTATTTGGCGAAGCAAGAAAAGGCCTGAAGATTGGAGGAGTATCGTGGTGCATCTTTATAAGAATAAAGGAGACATTCAAAATTGTTCAAATTACAGAGGTATCAAGCTGATGAGTCACACTATGAAAATTTGGGAACATGTGATCGAAAGAAGGCTTAGGAAAGTTTCCAACGTAAAAGAAAATCAATTCAGATTCATGCCAGGTCGCTCTACTATGCCATCCATTTGCTGAGGAGAACAATGGAGATTTATAGAGCTAAAAGGAAGAACCTCCATATGATCTTTATTGATTTGGAGAAGACTTACAATTCTGTCCCACGAGAGATATTGTGGAGAGTTTTGGAGAAGAGACAAGTACATGTCCTATACATTAACCTCATAAAAGACATGTATGATAGGGCTTTATCTTGTGTAAGGACCCCGTTTGAGAAGACTGACTATTTTGACATCAACATTGGTTTACATCAAGATTCAGCTTTGAGTCCATTTCTTTTTTACTTTGATTATGGACGAGTTGACAAGTCACATTCAGGACGAGTTGACAAGTCCATTCGGTCGAATATTGCAATAGTGCTAGTCTGCAACACATACTTGCTGACAAATAAGGAAAAAGTATCTAATCAGGATCAACCCTCTGTGCATATACAACATGTCGTCCGAGCGAAGTGTCATATTGAAGTCTCCCCCCTCATCCATGCAATCTTGAGGCATCTCACTCTGGCAGCTGTAGTTCATCAAGTAGCTCCATAAAGCCCACTCCATTATTTGGACCATAGACGGCGGCAACAACAAATTTTAAATCATCAGACTTTCTTATATATCGAATGTATTGTCTGCCCATCGTTTCCTCCTCCAATAATACAAATATGTCACCATTTCAACCACATACGAGATCGTTGGACACCCCCGCCGAATCAAGAGCTCTAAAGTCCATTAGACGCCCACTACCAATGGAATTCTACACTGCCGCCATCCCCTGGAGATTTTTATTTCTTGAAAAAGTGCAATGTCAGCTCTCGCCTCTATACATAACTCTTGCATTGCCAGCCGTTTTTCTAGCCTCCCAAGGTCCCTCGCATTCCAAGACAAAACATTCATTCTGGTACAATTTTAATCTCTCAAGGAGGAACCACCCCCGAATATTCTACTTGATCACAGCTGGAGACATTTGATCTTGTTACCATGTCGTTGACAGACTTCGTGTCATGGATCTCCGAATCATTCGCCACATGTGCGGTGTCTCCCTTTGCTCATGAGATGCCATCAGAGCTACCCCTACACTGCAGAGCCTTGTTCACAACCCTGAAATCCTCCCCAGATAGCTTAAAAGGCCCTATAGAGTGCCGGTCACATGCTTCTCCTTCTCTCCTTCGTAGTCAACCGGGAATATCTCTTCCCATATTGCCAAGATGGTGATAATCTCGAGGAAAGGCGAGCACGGGTAGCCTGCACGTGCACCTCTAGAGCCACTGTCGCACGAAGTAGAGAATCCTCCTCCATAAGTAGATGTGAGTCACCCAACTCTACTTGAGAAGATCCTACAACATCTTTGCCTTCAGCACGAAGCCAACCCTTTCTACCCTCGTTGCCACTAGAAGGAATATCTCCCAGGACAAGATCGATCCATTTAGGCAGAGGGCGAAATGCACATCGTGGCTGCCCGAGCGAAGAAGCCTGCATCATACTGGGCATGAGAAAAATAGGATCCAACGAGTGCCTTCTCACATACTCCGAACTCGAAGCAATCCCTATCCAAAAGATTGGACTCGAGTAAGGGATCGAAAGATTTGATCAGTGATCCTCGCCACCCGAACCCGAGGAGTCCCCAACTTTGGATTCCGCTAGAAGCAAATCTTGGAATGATCGAGAACCCCTGCCAGATTGAAATGACTTGCCTTTCTGAGAGTTAGATGAAGAAAGCGTAACAGTCGTGACGTTTATGCTTCCATCGGATCTCATCACCAGCCTCAGACCTCCGTTATCATCACCGCCTCTGGTGATGCAAACGTCCTCCACAGCGACATAGAACATGGCCCTCCCAATATGCAGACATAGCTCAGAAGGTAGTGATGCAACCCTGGCGACTACCTCCACCCTCATATGAATTGCAGATCCTTTCGAGAGACTGTCGTTGAAAACCGAAATGACCTTCTCGAAGTTCGCCAACAAGTCTTCTACTGCACTAAGATATCTCATGTGAAAGGAAAGACCTTTCAGAGTCAGGACCTTGTAGAAAACCACGTGCGAAGCTCCATCTCGAAATGTCGGGTGTCGCCAAATCATCTCCCTCCCCTAGGAATTCGGCGTGCGAGCTTGCAAGAGATGTATCTCGGCCTCCGATAGCCCACGAGGACACACTAAGTAATCGTCGAGAAGGACCACATTGCCTATAAAGGAGGGGCCTGCCTTACTGCCGATGTCCGCTATCGCCTCTTGGAGACAGTTTTCTTATCGTGGAAAAATGCCTACCAGAATCCATACCAAGTGCCAATGACAAGCCTCCACACGATGTCGCCTACTTGTACTATACCGATCCTCCGAGATCCCTACCATTAGTCCACGGTAAATGAGGAGCCGGGATGTTACTAGGTTACCTCAAAAGGTAATGGCCACAACCTCCGTAGGCAAAGCAAACAATAGCATTCTGATAGGAAACAACACCATGTCCCATCTCGCCACACTTGAAAGACCTCTCCACCTTGCCTCGAGATCCAATCATTTTATGGAGACCCCCAACTTTACAAACATGATGCTACCGGAGCACCAAGGGACGAGACTAGTTGATAACAACATCACCCCTCGCTGAGCCGAGGCACCTTGTTGTCATCCCTTCATTGACACTGCGTGTCACTTGCTCTCCATTATTGGTGAATGCTTGAGTTACTTGACTATAGTAATTTTTACTCTTGTGCCTAAGATCCACCTCCTTCTTTTGCAGTCATACTCCGCCTGTAGCCCTCCACCTCCTCTGCTCACAACCCGACACAACCCATAGTGTCCATGCCACTTACATCTCACCTCCTATGCTCCCCACCCCGTGTGGCTCTCACCCCAATCATGCACCAAGTGCGCATGCGGGTTCTTCTGTATAAGCTAGACTTTTCCAAGATTTATGATAATGTGGATTGGAGATACCTTTGGAGCTCTTTGCACTAGAGAGATTTTCCAGACTTAGGGTTCGAATGGATAAAGAGGTCTGTATGTCAGTCTTGTATGTAATTATGGTGAATGACCATTTAGAAGGGGGTCTTTCTGCCTCAGCAGAGGGTTAGGCAGAAGTATCCTCTAGAGCAACTACCTTTATTTTGGCTGTGGTTGTTTAGTTTGTGCGATGGTGTACCTGACTTGTGTGAGTGGACTATTGGTTGGGTTTTCAATGCATGAGTTATATTTGGATTCTATAGTATGCAGATGGCACACTCTTCTTCATTGAGGGTGCATTGGAAGCAGGGCATATTTAAATTGATAGAGATTTTTAGTGTGATTTCATGTCGAGGATGAATAGAGACAAGTTTGTGTATGTTTCTTCTGGCATAGCCGGTGTCGAGGTTGCATAGTATTGTCGTTTGGTGGGAACTCTTCGCATATTTTTGTTACTTTCTTATTTGGGTTTTGCTGCTGATGGCTATTCGTATTAAGCTTTTAGACCAGTTTTAGATTAGGATCAAAGACTGGGTGGAAGACGAAGTGCTTCCCACACGATGGGAGGCCTATGCTTATGAGTTTTGGTACTTTCTTCAATTCCACTTTCTATTTGTCTGCTTATAAAGTGACCCCAGCTGTGCAACAAAGGTTGGAAGTCCTAATAATGTGCTTTACTTGGGACAAGAGAGTAGAGGTGTTGTGCTTGTGGATTGGGACCCTGCTCCGAGACTAGTGATGGATGGGGGTTGGGTGTTTTGAGACGTAAGGAGATAAATAAGATGTTTCTATTGAAGCGGGTCATGATAATTTGAGGGGAAGGTGAGAACTTGCTGTGTCAACTGCTCAGGGGCACTTATGGACTTCTCACCTCGATGGATGTTTTGATGAGGTATATGCGGTTACCTTCCACTTTTTGGAAGGGAAATTCACTCAACAGTGTTTGTTGCTTCACAGTTTTTATGCCACATTCTCGTCGACAACTATATGTTCTCTTTTTGGAAGGATGATTGGTCTGCGGAGAAGAGACCTTATGTGACCACTATCCAAAACTTTTTGTTTGGTTGTTGATCGAGATGTGGAGGTTGCGGTGCTGGGAGGTTTCAGCCGATGGGAAGGGCAATTGTTTGTCGACTATTCGGTCTGTATTTTCGGAGCAGGGGCTTCGGGATACCCTGGCTACTGCTATACGTTTTCTTGTGGCTGATGTTCAGGTCAAGAATAATGACGAAGTTGCACATGGCAAGACTTTTCACACAACTTATGTCTTGTGCCAGACATGCCAGTTGGAACTTGGAAGTTGGAACTAGAAGATGTGGAGAATCTATTCTTCTTGTATGAGTTGCTTAAAGAAATTTGGAGGACTATGACAATTGATTGGGTGGATACATCTTGCTCGGAGAATTTTTAGAGTTCTCTGGATAGGGTGGTGTTTAGGTTGCATCTTGTTCGGACAAGCCTTTGGCAGTTGTTATGAGCATTGTAGCTGGCGAGGAACATGCTGTTTTTTTTTTCTGATGAGTGTTCTATGTGGAAAATGTGGCTGTCCATGTCAAGGCTTTTTTAGAGTTGTTGTTTGTACTTGTAACTGCTGTTATTTAAATATAGGGCATCAAGTTTTGGTGCACACCTCTTTTGTTATAAAAAGAAAAAACACAATTCAATGGAGTACTTACAGGTTCATCAGAATGAAAGAGTTGTTCGCCAAACTGGTGCTCGGCGGATGAGAAGAAGGCCAGCTGCTGCAAGTTCAACTACAGCGGCCAGCTCATCTACTGGAACAGCCATTATTGAAGGTTCTGCACTTGAATCCTTAATCATCAAAATGGAACCATTCACTAAGTTCATTGAAATTATACTCTTTTATTGCAAAATGTCATTTTTCTTGTATGTCTTGCTGAAAGTTGACACTTTTTGGATATTATGTATTCTCGTGTCCATTTCCTGATTACTGTTTTATAATTATACATTTCCATTGTCATTCACTGTGATCAGGATTTTGTTTTAACCACCTTATTTCTCTCTGATTTTGATTTTGCCTGATCTTGTATGGATATAAAACAAGCAGGCTTCTCTAGAAGTTTAACTATAAACTATTGGTCTGACATAGGTCATTTGTATCTCTGATGATCTGGTGTCTATTTCTTAGTACATGCTGATAGTGTTTTATGGGGTATGCATGCGGCCCATTCTCATGATTTCATTTCTTGTTTCCATCATTTGATTCAAGCATAAGTTTAATTGTCTTAGAAAAGTTTTATCTCAGGCTTTAATGAAGAAAATAGGAATGCCTTGACTTGATTTCAGTGTAACATTCAACTGATCTTGGATAATTTATTGTTCTTTTGGAGATAATTTTGTCCAATTATGCTGTATAAGAGTCCGGCTGCTCTCAAATATTTAAACCTCAGTATTTTGGAATTTAATTACTAAAAAGGTATTTTTATTCATTTAAAGATCAGATAGATATGCAGATAGCGATGAAGATTACGGAGGAAATGAGTACACTGCTCAAGCTTCCACTAAAAAGGAGAGGAAAAAGCAGGAGAAAGAAGCTCAAAGACAGGTGGTTTGGTTGTATGGTTTCTCTTTTCACAGGGAAATGCTGATTGTCTTAGTTGGAAAGTGCTTTATGTCTAGGCTGAAGATGCTGCACGTGAGTCCAGAAAAATGAAGCAGGATCGCTATGCAGAAATGAGGAGAATAAAAGATGAGGAGCGTGAAGCTCAAGAACGTTTGTTGGTGGGAGAAATGCACTTTTTTTTTGTTTTTTGGATTTCTTTATACTGCAATTACTCAAGCCAGACTGCTTTCTAAGATGTTTTTGCTATTAGGAAGAAGAGGCCCTTGCTAGGAAGGCCAAGGAGGAGGCGGAGGCTGCTTTAGAATTTGAGAAGTGGAAAGGAGAATTTTCAGTTGATGCTGAAGGTACAACGGAAAGTAACTTGCAGGATGGAGGGCAGGATTTGCTTGCAGATTTTGTAGAATACATCAAAGTAAGGCCTTTCCTCCATATTTCACTTTCACGGAGACTGAACCCCTCAATTCATTTCTGAAATTTAAAGAGTGTCGATGGATCTAAAATTGTGTTGTAACAACTAGCAGTGATTTTTCTCTTAATTGTTATTTTGTCTATAGAAAAAATTAATCTACGAATAATATAACAACATTGCTAGATTAGATTTTCTGGACTGTTTTTCAGCAGGCATTCAAAGGAAAGATTGAACGGAATGACAAGTGTTGTCTAGATTGATAGTTATGTAATGGTTAATGTAACCATATATAGTAAACATTTGTCCAGTTTGTTACTTACTAAATGGTTGATGTCATAGGAAAATATCCATAACGTTAAGTACATTTTATTTGCAGCAACAAAAATGTGTCCAATTGGAAGATTTGGCTGCAGAATTCAAGTTGCGCACTCAGGTTCTATGTACCCTTTTTATAAGCATCCTGGTTCTCTGATGTTAATTATAGTTAACACTTAACAGAGTGTATCAAGCTTTCTTTCTTTGTTTATACACACTCCTCTTCTGCATGTGTATGATTCGATACTGTCTTCTTTTAGTTTTGGGTACATTCAGGTCTTGATATACATAGACATTAATCTTCAGCATGTGAATGATTCAATGCTCCATCTTTTAGTTTCGGCTACATTCAGTTTTTGATTATAACATTATAAGGGATCATGTTGCAGTTCTATTCCTAAAAAATTATTGTCTCTATACACTCTTAGAAATGTCATATCTATACTCATCTAACCATTATTTCAAACTCTTGTAAATGTCAAATCAGAAGTTGTCCTCCACAGTGATCCATTTCACTTTTCAAACACACCAAAGGTTAATCCACTTCATAGCTACCAGGAAAAAAGAATATCCGGACGAAGGTTATCCTTGTATCCAAATGCAACGAAAGAGGATACAGTTTCGGTTGTAGGAGATGAATAGTAGATGATAGCCTAATTAACAAATTTGTGGTGACTATTTGGTCATGGAGAAGGCTGATGAGGGTAGTTACAAGGATTTTTTGCTTAATGATCTTTTCATGCCACATGTGTGTCCGTCACCAAATCAGAATAGGACATGCAGAAGGTGCAGATGTAGCTGTCTACTAGAATGATTTTCTGGAGAGAAAAGAGTTCAAGGAAGTGTGACTCCCTATTAGCAACCTATCATTGGGAAAGAAAGAAGTGAATGCTTTCTTGAGGCTCCATAGCTGAAGACAGAGGGGGACGGCATGTGTCATCTGGGTACTCGAGCACTATTCCAGAAAAAGAGAAAGTTTCTAGATACCCGTGAAGGTGGAGAAATGACTTGATGAGTGCAAAAAAGATTCCTTTGGAAAGGGGTTAAACAGGAGGGGCATAAGTACTTGGTAAAGTAAGGAGCTTTGCAAACCGAAAAAGTAGGGCTGGGTATTAAGCAGATGGGCTCTTTCAATATAGTTGTATTGTCCAAGGGGTTCTTAAAACTGCAGGAGGACTCTCTGTGGCAAGTCTGTGACTGGCAAGTTTTCTGAAGTCATGATATAGCAAATTCTTGTCCTTGGAGGAGGGTCTGATTGCCACAGAAGTCTTTAGTATTTTGGAGGATTTGTTGCTCTGGGTACCTAAGAGAGGTCGCTATTGAAGTGGCAACTGCAGAATTGAGGAATTTTAAGTTTTCCAAGGTTGTACAGTATTGCAATCGGTTGTGGTTACCTTGACAGTACCACTTCTGTTGAGAGGGTGCATGAGTTTTCTTCACTCATCACTTTGTTTGATGGGGTTGGTACCTGTGGATGAGGTTGCTATTACTTGGGAGTGGATAGATGATGAATTTTCCATTTTCAAGGCCTTTGAGGCACCAAGGGTGCATGTGGAGATTTTTTATGGGAATTTGGCTCTGGATTATTGGTTGATTTGAAAGGTTAGGTGTCCATGAAGGCCGTGCTATATGCATCTTTGGTGAGGTGAAAGAGATCAGTTTATCATGGTGTTTAGGAGCAAGTGGGTGTCAATTGGATACTCGTATGGTCTGTGGTAGAGAGGAGGATGTGAATTACATATTTTTCTTGTCTCATGGCCAACTTGGTTTAGATGATGATGATGATCTATTTGGTGGATGCAGTTGGTTTTTACACCTTTTGGGCATGCTTCAGTTCGGAAAGGCTGATGGAGTTGAGAAGGCATATAGAAGATGCAACGTAAACAAGAGTAAGCTGCTCGGCCGAAGCAGGAGGGGGGGCTGGCCGTGAGGAGGGTGGAGGTGGTTAATGAGGCCCTTCTGCTCAAATGGGTGGCTCGACTTTGGGGGCGGGAGGATAACTTTATGCTAAACTTTTTGAGGGAGGCGGTGGGTATTGACCGGTTCTTTCATTCGCGTGGCCGTGTGATGGGTCTTTCTTCCTCTTTCGCCCTTGTTGTCGTTAAAACCCTTTTTCGCAACCGTTCCCTCTTTGGCATTAAAGTGGGGGATGGTACTTTGATCCGCTTTTGGGGTGACGATTGGACCGGAAGGGGTCCTCTTTAGGATTTATTTCCCCGATTATTCGCGCTGGCGTCGGATAAGGATTCCAAGGTGGCCTCGTGTTGGAATGGTGCTTCTTGGGGCCCCGAGTTTGTGGCTAATCTCTCTGACCGGCGGCAGGAGGATTTCATCGCCCTCGTGGCTATTCTCGCTGACGCGCCCTCGCCTTCTGTCGGACGCGATCATTTGCTTTGGAAGGATGGATCTTTCTCCACCCGTGCGGCTTACCTCGCTCTTCTTCCTCCTTCCGTCGGGGCTGATGCTTCACTCTATCGGGATTGTCAATTCTTTTGGGGCCTCAAGATTCCGGAACGAATTGGCATTTTCCTCTGGCTATTTCGGCGTGGGCGTCTGTTGACTCATAGCCGGTGTGCCTCGTTCTTTCCCAACGTCACTTCTATCTGTGGCCTTTGTGATCTGGAGACGGAGACTCTCGACCATCTTTTTTTTCGCTGTGGCCGTACTCGTGGCATCTGGGCTGATCTGGGCTGGCTTGACGTGTCGTCAACTACATCGTTCTGTGAGAGCTTGGTGAGCTCTCGGGGCAGAGCGAGGACGGACCTGCTTACTCCTATTGCGCGGCTGTGGAGAATCTGGCTTGGAAGAAATGAAGCCCTCTTCGCTCGGCAGAGGTTCTACTCCGAGAATGTCCTTCTTTCGGCATCGCGCCTCCTTCGGGATTGGTCTGATGAGTAGGGTGTCCTTTTTGTAGTGGGGGTATCTGCTATCGATACCTCCGGGTTTTGTTCTTTTTTGTCTCCTTTCCGCATTTCGCTTGTAAGTATTCTCCTAACTTTTTAATACATCGGGGCGAGCACCATCGAGTGCGTCCCCCTTTTTTGAGCGTCAAAAAAAAATTTGCCTTCGGAATGAGAGGAACATTGTGGTTTTCAGGAGAGAGAATATGCAGATATTATACTATATAGTGCAAACACATCGTGTGTTGTGTGGGAGATTTGTGGGGGCAGTGTATTATTGGTTTTTGAGCATTCTAATGAGTTTTAGATGTCATCTTGTATTGGTTAGTCATCCTTTGGCTTCTTAAAAAAACACCATACTGCAACTCTAGAGAGCAATGTTGGGGTTGCAAATTGTCGTCTTGTGGGTTATGCAAAGGTAGATACTAGGGGTTCGTTTGGTTATCGGGTTACCCTAGGGTAACCCAGTTTATCCCCTATATTCCCGGGGCATTCCTGCGTTGGAATTCCATCATAAATCAACGTGACATCACATCACATTCTTTATTCCAACCCTCTACCAACTTTCAAAACCATCCAAACATCTACTATTCACAGGAGGTTACCCCAACCCACCCCAACCCAGTGACCAAACTAGCCCTAGGGATGTCCATGGGATAGGTACCCGACCCATTTGATTGTGACCCGTCCCGACCTGTTGTTATTGAGTCATGGGTTGACCCGTCCCATTCCAATGGGTACCTGATCGTAACGAGTACCCGGTTAATATCTACGGGTAATGGGTACCCGCGAGTATCCTTGGAAGTACCATCTTTATTAAGTGGAATCACATATTTAATGGATAAATATTAATCAAGGGACAAAATTGAACATCCCATGCATATCAACTGGCTATGATTTTTACGTGTTGGTGATTGGGACCAGCAACTATGATCCAGCAGTGGATGCAGACAAGTTCAACATAGTCGATCCGCCAAGGAGGAACAAAGTGGCGGTGCTAGCGGGGTGGGAGACTATCAAATTCTTGGTGGACAACCCTCGGGCTTGGGTGATGCAATACCACCTTAACATGCACTAACATGGGGGTCGGAAAATGATGTTCCTCATCGAGAATGGGGAGGGGAAGCTGAGAACTTGGAGCCGCCGTCTACGGAATCTGCCCAAGTTCTCATGATTCATGATACTAATACTCTCTTTACCTATTTTCTACTTGTTTATCATTCTATATATGATGCCATTTCCATAAATACCTTGGTTATATGTTGGGTTTGCAGCATATGAACAGTGTGTATAAAGTAAATATCACCAATATTTTACCGAATCCGGCACCAAATTAACAGTGTGCATCGAAAAAGGCATATGACAAAATGTACCATGTGGCTTTTTGCTACATCGACAAAATCGATATTTTGGCGATACCAAAACTTGTCAATTTTTTTTAGAAGTAAATGGGTGGATTCTCAAAATTTGAGATCCACTGCCAAGTATATTATATGTAAATTAGAATTTACATAAGAGTTACATCATTCATACTGTACGGAGGGCTCTACTATGTTCCACTATATTTTCAGTATAACAAAGTTGCCCCCCAAAAATTGCACTATTCCTAGCACACCAAATCGCCCACAACAACACACAAGGATGAGAGTTGTCCTCGTGCCCATGCCCATAGATCGCTATGAAGCTCCTCCAAAACCCAGCACATAGTAGCTCCTCCAACCACGAGAAGTCGGCCCCTTCCCAAACACTAGCAGAGGACGAACATGAGAAGAACATATGATCTATATCCTCCAATCCACATCACATCTAACACACATATCAACTTCCACGCCCAAAAGCTGATCTCGGCGAACCTGCGTGAGAATCTTTCCTTGTCGCAACAGCCACAAGAATATCTTTATTCGAATAGGCACTCTGCTTTTTCCATATCATCTTGGTGTCCATCAGCAAGTCCTCCACCTCTCCCTCGTCCTCCACCAAAAACTGATACACCTTCTTAATTGAGAATTTTCCATCTTCCCCAATAAAGTGATCCCTACCATTGGACGTGCCCCAATTGTTCCAACAACGCCTGCAAAGCCATGAGGTCATCCACTCTCTGATTCGACAAGGGAGATGCGAAAGTGGGGGTCCAAGAAGCGTGTGTCCACATCTGTTGCATCGTTGCGCATCTATTCGTCGCCAACCTGCATAGTCTAGGGAATTGCTTACCCAAAATACCCTCGCCTGTCCAATCATCTAGCCAGAATCAAAAAGATGTACCATCTTCCATGACAGGTCTCAACTTCCTTGCGATTTCAGGCAACACCTCGGTGATCCCGAGCCGGAGCCATCATCATAGACACGTTCACCCTGTAGATCTTCCTCATCAGCCTGCACACCAAGTCTTCCGAGTATCCCCACAGTCGAATCACCCACTTTGTCATGAATGCTCTCATGTACCCTCATAATTCCCAATCCACCCTTTTTCTTCGATGCAGTCATCTTGTCCCATCCCACCAAATGCATGCCCCATCTATTCTGCCTTCCGCCCATTCAGAGAATCTCCTCATGAGACCTTCAATCTGCGTTCGCACACCCAACTGCCTTGTGGAGCAAAAAAAGACAGGAATGGCAGACAAAACGTGCTTCAGGAGGATCATATTTCCCCCTCGGCAGCAACGACGTCTTCCAACCCGCCATTCTGCTATCAAGTCTATCCAAAAGCACCCTCCAATCCCCATTCTTCGGCTTTCCCGCCACTGACATGAGGCCCAAGTACGTAATCGACAACCTAGCTGCTAGGCAACATAGAACCACCATCGCCTCTTGTATATTATGCTCAGATAGGCCAAAAAGAACCACCATTGATCTGTCTTTGTTGATCTGCAGACCTGATAAATCTCTAAAAATGTCCAGAATGATAGACGCCCACTGCATCCTCTCCCTATCAGCCCCCATGAACAATATAGTGTCATCCGCGTATTGCAACATCGAGATGGAGATGTCATCTTTCTCATAGGCTCCACACCAACCCCCGCTTACCGCCACCTCATCATAATCGCCAATGCGTCCGTTACAATGATGAATAACAATGGCGCCAAAGGGCACCCATGTCATATGCCCTATGTGGCTGAAAGAAGCCCCCTTCCGGCCTACCGTTGACCAGAACCACATGCAATACTGTTGTTACACACTGCTTCATCCATCCAATCCACTGCCTCGAGAAACCCCTATTTTCCAATGATGTCCATAAAAATCTCCAGTCAACACAGTCGTATGCCTTGGAAAAGTATACCTTCCATAAGACCCATGTAGCCTTGTTCTGTTTCCAATGCATCGCTATCTCCGAAGCTAAAACCAAGTCATCAACTATATACCTCCCAAGCACAAGGGCCGTAGCGTAGAAGAATCTAGTATTAGTGTCACCTTCCCTTACCCTTCTCTGCCTGGACCTCTGCCTCCATGCAACCTCTTCCTTTCTATCTTCGATAAGGATCTCCTCAAGACATCCACCTCGCACTGCAATCTCCTCCACTGTTAAAGCCCTCACATGATTTTGTTATGATTTTGTTTGGACCATTGATTTATACCATTCAAAATGGATAAATGTATAGATATATTGTGTAATAGCCATCAAATGTTTGTAAATTTGATCAATCTATATCATATTATTTTCTATTAGTTTTGTATCATGATTTGTATCCATTTCATATCCGTATCTTTTTTAATGATTTGGTAGTACATTTTCCATATTTACTAATATATGTTGGTGGAAATAAGTGAACTGTTTATTCCATAGAACCCTAAGCTCCCTTATATAGAGAGAACCCATGGGTAAATTACATAAGAGTCCAGAAGAAAAATAGAAAATAAGAAACGGTACATAATAACATAACATAAATCTCTACACTCCCCCTCAAGATGGAGCATAGATGTCAATCATGCTCAGCTTGGAAGAACATCTCTGAAAGGGTCCTCTGAGCAATGGCTTGGTAAATATGTCGGCAGTCTGATCCTCTGAACTAACGTGTGAAGTAGAAATCAAGCCCTTCTGGATCATATCTCTAGTGTGGTGGCAGTCTACTTCGATATGCTTTGTTCTTTCTTGAAATGCTGGATTGCTGGCAATAAACAAAGCTGCTTGATTGTCACACTGAAGCTACATGGGTAAAGGTACATCTATATGTAAGTCTTCTAATACGGCTCGAGCCCACATCATCTCCGTGCTCGCTTGCGCCATGGCCCTATATTCAGATTCAACGCTAGACCTCGCCACAACAGTTTGTTTCTTGCTTTTCCAAGAAACCAGAGAGCTCCCCACAAAAACAGCAAAGCCTGAAGTAGACTTACGATCCTTAGGACACCCTGCATAATCTGCATCTGCACAAGTTGAAATGGATAAATCTGTGTTCTTTCTAAACAACAACCCTGAGCCTGGAGAAGACTTTAGATACCTCAATATCATGTATATGGCATCCATATGAACTTGTCTTGGCTGCTCCATAAATTGACTCACCCGACTTACTGCAAAAGCAATATCGGGTCGAGTTGTAGTGATATAAAAAGAAGCTTACCCTCCATCTCTCTATATCTTCTCCTGTCCACTTCTTCAGTATCATTGTCATACAGTTTCATACTTGGATCCATAGGAGTGCTCGATGGTCTACATCCAACCATGCCTGTTTCAACCAGAAAATCTATAATATATTTCCTTTGGGTCATCACCAGACCCTGTGCATTCCTGGCAAATTCCGACCCCAGAAAATATCTTAGGGTACCAAGATCCTTCGTGATAAACTGACGGCCCATGATTGCTTTTGCCATCTCTACTCTCTGAACGTCATCTCCTATAACCAGAATATATCAACATATACCATGATGACAACCGTACCTCTATAATTCTTCTGATTGAACGACGAGTGATCCGCATTTGATCTTTTGAATCCCTGTCGTTCAATTAGGTGGGAAAGCTTCTGGAGCCACGCCCTTGGACTCTGTTTAAGGCCATATATTGCCTTGTGGAGTCTACATACCATATGATTCTCCCCCTCAGTAGTGAACCCCGATGGCTGCTGCATGTAGACTTTCTCCTGCAAATCTCCATACATGAATGCGTTCTTGACATCAAGTTGAAATATGGACCGGTCACGTACCACAGCAACCGATAGAAGAATGCAAAGAGTAGAGTGCCGAGCCACTGGAGAGAATGTATCCAAATAGTCTACACCATAGGTCTGTGTGAAACCTTTCGCAACAAGTCTTGCCTTGTACCGATCAAGACTGTCATCTGCATGGTATTTAACTGTGAACACCCATTTGCAGCTAACAATAGGTGCGCCAGATGGAGTGGTAACCAGGCTCCATGTACCAAGGGACTGTAAAGCATGCATTTCTTCCTCCATAGCTAATCTCCAGCAGTCAATTTTCATAGCCTCTTGACCGTGGTATCTCCACAGAAGACAAAGCCGCAACAAACCTCTGAAAGTCACCTGTAAGACGGTGAAAGGAAACCTAGGAAGCAAATGGATAAGACACGCAAGTCTGTTTCTGCTTCCGAATAGCAATAGGGACATCAAGGTCACCGTCCACTGTACTCGATGGTGCATCCTCCTCCTGCAACGAAGAATCCTGCACATGCACATTATCTGACCCATCATTAGTAATAGCATCTGAACATACCTGAGGCGTGATAGATGCTTGACGTGTAGTCTGAGCAGGACTTGACCGACGTGTATAGAATTTAGGTAATGGTGGGATAGGTGGTTGTGGAGGTGGTGGTGGTGGTGATGGTGGTGGCGTGACAACTGGAACTGGATTGGAAGCAGGCGGACTCAGACTAGGAGGAGGAGGAACATAGACATCATCATTAGATGTGGAAGAGACCAACCTGTCACCTGCAGGGGAGAAGTACATAACGGACTCAAAAAATGTAACGTCAGCACTGACAAAATATTTCTTGTTTATGGGGTCATAACAACGATAACCCTTCTGAGTCCGAGAGTAACCTACAAAGACACACTTGACGACTCTAGGAGAGAGTTTGTCAAGTCCAGGAGACAAGTGGTGAACAAATGCAACAGTACCAAAGACATGAGGAGTAAGTGAAAATAATTCCTTATAAGGGAAAATAACGGAAAGAGGAATTTTCTCACCAAGAACAGATGATGGCATGCGATTGACCAGGTAGCAGGCTGTAAGGACAATATCCCCCCAAAAGGTGATAGGCGCACAACTCTGGATTAGCAGGGTTCGAGTGATATCAAGAAGGTGACGATGTTTTCTCTCTGCCACTCCATTTTGTTGAGATGTGTAAGCACATGTGGTTTGGTGAATAATACCTTTGGACGAAAGAAACTGGGAGAGAGAACGAGTGCAGAATTCCAATGCATTATCCGTACGAACATATTTGACAGTAGAAGAAAAAACATTCTGCACTTCACTGATAAGATTTTTAATAATATCCCCTGCTTCAGATTTATTATTTAAAAGAAAAACCCAAGATACATGAGAAAAGTCATCAACTACAACTAGATAGAACATGTGTCCCTGATGATCAGGTACACGACTCGGACCCCAAATATCAATATGAAACAACTCAAATGGGGAGTTACTGCTCCGACTCTGACGATTAGGGAAGCTAGAACGATGATGCTTTCCCAACTGACAAGCTTCACAACGAAACGACGAACTCGGACAGATCTGAGGCAAGAGATGACATAATTTCTGGAGCGGGAGGTGACCAAAGCGAAGATGCCACGCGTACGGAGAGACTGATCCGACTGAATGGGAAGAGACGCCAGCATATGAATTCCGGACCAGACGATATAGACCATTCTGCTCAGAGCCACAACCAATCACCCTGCCCGTTAGTATGTCCTGAAAAATGAGAGACGATGGGTCAAATATAGCGCGACAGTGCAAATCCTTCGTAATCTGACTAATGGATAATAAATTCATGGAAAACTCAGGAGCATGTATAACATTCTGTAAATGCATAGAATGTGACAAGGTGATCTCCCCCTGTCCAACGATGGGGGAATGAGTCCTATCACTACCTAACCATTTACGTCGTTTAAAATAATTGAGTAGTAGAAGCTTCCAACCGGGTACCCACAGGTACCCGTTAATTCAAACATGTTTTTTATGGTTCACGGGTAATATAGCGGGTACCCGATCCATCAGTTTCAAACGAGTACCTATGAGTTTAGGGTCAAAATGAGTGGGTCAAGCTGGGTACTTGCTGAGCCCGAAATATTTGAACAACTCTAGTAAATACTTATTAGCGGACCTGACGACGTGTGATCCTTTGGAGGTAGTGGGGTTGTGTGACATGGTTAGATTTAAAAGTGTACATGTTGCCTTCAACACTCTGGCTGTTAATCTCTTGGTGGGTATTTATCTAGATAATAGGATTCTTGGAGAAGGTGTTAAGTTCATTTTTAGGTGCCAATATCTAACTTTCACCAATAACCCTCCCCTATGGTTGAGCTTAAGCTTGTCACCTAAATGCTCAGTATTGAATGCTGGAGGTAAGAGGGCCGTCAAGCTCGTGCAGCTGATGCCCTTTGGGGCTCTATAGATGTATTCCACACTTGAGGAAATATGATCTGATCATGGGTCTGTCATGCTTGATGGATTTTTACATTCTACTCCAATTCAAAAACTTCCGATTGGGGTGGACTGTTTCACATTAGACTCTGATCTGAGACTGGCCCCTCACCTCAGGGCTTTTCTCTCTCTTGCTTTTTGTTGGAGTATTTGGTTGTGTGCCTCTTATGTTGTAGATGGGTAAATGGATACCTTCATGATCCATTTACCTCATCCAGAGTTTAGTCCCACATCTACTGGTTTGGAGATGTCGAAACTCCCCCTGTAGTCAGATTAGAAAGTTCAATAGAATATCTGCCCCTTTGAGGGCTTCTCCTGTGGTTTCATCCCGCTCCTTAGGGAGTAGGGTTCCACGTAAAATCTTGTTCTTCCATGTTTCATATTTCTTAATTCTTATGCTCCGTTTATCAATTTCGCTTCCGCTTCCTATTTTCTAATATGGTATCAGAGCGGGTCGATTCTCGAGGATTTGTTCTTCAGATTTATTTTTATGTATTGTTCGAGATTTCGATTCAGTTGTTCTTGAAGATTATTTTGGAGAATATTATTCATGTTATGGGAGATTTATTCAAGATCTATAGGGTTTTCTGAAGCCCTAGATCTACAGTTCATGATGATCCTTCGGGCTCCATCTTCAGTCGCAAGCCCTAATCCAGCGCAAGGCGCCATCTCGGCATCTCCAGCTCTAGCCGCACCACGAGGAGCTCCAGTTCGAAGACCTCCTGACCGAAGTTCCATGTTGCATGAAATCATCCCATGCTTTCAAACGGTCGGCGAAGGCAAATCAGGTCTTCTTACGCGAGGTCTTCTTCATCCCCATCAAGGGCATCCTCAGCAGTTGTTGCCATCGCGGGGCGGAACTTCCTATCCAGACGATTCCCCCACACACGCGACCCATCTCCAGGCCCCCCTATCTCCACGCGCGACCCATCGCGAGGCGACGACCTGGATTCTGGGCAGCCCCACCTTCGTGGATCTCTAGTCAGATTACAGCTATCTCCTCTAGTCACGGTGATGACCACATGCCATCTTTAGCAAGCAACGACGATCTCAAGCGGCCGCAGTTCCGCATCTCTCCAAGAAGCATAGCCCTCCCCCCCTCTCCAGGAGGAGCCCCATGGCGGCTCCAGGTGGTGTTCCAGGTGGAGCCACCCTCGCGCGCTACAACTTTATCCCTGGCGGCGCCCTATCTCTCGCAAGGCAGAGCCACGCCACCCTCGATTTCCTGATCAACAGCACCATCTCTCGATGGCGGCAAGATCCCATAAGAGATGCACCGCGTTGGCGCGCATCCAGGCGGTGCTCTCCAGGCGCCACATCTCCTCGGGCAGACGACACCCATCTCTGCGGCCGATCTCCAGCAGGCGGCAACCCTATCAGGGCGGGGCTCACGAGAGAGGGTTCCCCAGTTGGGAACCCTAATTACAAAGCAAACGAGCTCGTGCGATTTTTTTAAAAGAAATCTTTTAGCCCAGCCGGTTGTATTAAAAAAAATATTTTGAGAGAGTGACATGGAGAAAGAAAAGAGGCTAGAAGGGGCTTGCTGCATATTATTGGGCCCTTGTTTGGGCCAAGGTTCATGTTTAAAAAAAAGGATCGGGTAAAAAAAAGAGAAAAAGGGAGAGAGTCTGCAAAGTTTTAAAAAAACACAAAAAATGGAATCGTACAAAAAAATCCGTACGAAAAAGAAAAAAAGGGAGAGAAACCGGAAAAAGGATTGAACGGCTTAGTTGAAAAAAAATTTGCAAAAAATATGACGGCTTATTTAAAAAATTGAAGAAAAGCCGCAAGAAATTTTTGAGAATATTCATGTTTTGCCTCGTGTTATTGTCTTCTCCCAATGTGGTCGATGTTTGTCATTCCGACCAGTATGGGAGAAAAAGGAAGTATGTGCAGAGTTACATGCCTCATTATCAGATCCAGATTCTCTAGACTCCAGATTCCATGCCCAGCCAATGTTCAGACTCTACAATTGTCAGATGTTCAGTCTCGATGCCAGTTTCCGAGTCTGCAGTTCAAGACGCACGAGTGTGCGATCTTCAGTTTTCAGATGTTCACATGTATGCCATCAGTTCAGTGGTCCCCATCACTCTTGTTGTTTCGGCCAGAGTTTTCAAGTGAGCCATAGGGACTCCAGAGAAAAGGATCATTCCCTATGCCATGTGGGCGAGGATTTTCATGTGGTTTCGTAGGGACTCCAGAGTAGAGTACCATTCTCTGTGCCAGATGAGAGAGACTCAGTTCTCCGACGAGGAGACTTTCAGATTCCATTCTCCAGCAACCGTAGACTACGACGAGGATTGAACTACACGGATGTTTCAGTTCGACCCTTTTCAGATATGGAGAAGTTGTCCACATTATTGTGGCTGGCCAGAGTACTCCGACGAGGAGATTCATTTCAGTTGCAGTGACTCTGACAGGCACAGTACAGAGCACATGCTCTCCGACGAGGAGATTCAGTTGACTCACACTCCAACCCGTTCGTCCTCCTCACCAGCAAGGCATGAGAAGCAACGTCCTCAACAACAGTTGGCAGTTGTGCGCGTTGAGTTGATATTGTCTGTAGTGTCATGTATTGTGAGTTGAGTTTCTTTCTGTTTGTCCAAGCAGAGCATTGCATGCTTCGGCTTTAGGGGGAGTGTTGGAGTATTTGGTTGTTTACCTCTTATGTTGTAGATGGGTAAATGGATACCTTCAGGATCCATTTACATCATCCAGAGCTTAGTCTCACATCTACCAGTTTGGAGATGTGGAGACTCCGTGGATGCTATATATAGAGCTCCACATCCCTGAAGTCAGATAAGAAAGTTCAATAGAATCTCTGCCCCTTTGAGGGCTTCTCCGGTAGTTTCATCCCACTTCTCAGAGAGTAGGGTTCCACGTAAAATCTTGTTCTTTCATGTTTCATATTTCTTTATTCTTATGCTCTGTTTATCAATTTCGCTTCCGCTTCCTATTTTCTAACACTTTTCCTCGCGCTCGCGGTTCAATCATGCCTCCAAAGACTGACGAGACAGAGCGCGATTCTCCAAATCTGGTCCTATCTGCCCCGCATCTTTCACCTCTCTGGTGGGTAAGAATCAGACGTGTGGCCCCATTTCTCCTGTCCTTATGAACTTATTTATGCTTGAGGGAGCTTGCTCATTTTATAAGGGCATAATGGCTTTTTCTATCTAAGTGGAAATTTCTTATCAGCACTATGCGGATGAGATGCTCTTTGGTATTGCATCTGGTGAGCGGGCAGAGGCTTAAGGTAAAATGAAGTTGATGGTCCTACTAACTCTTGCATAGGACATGATAAAAGGAAAGTAGGAGGGTTTTGCCAGAAATACTGGGATAGGACACATTTGGCTTCCAGTCCTATGGTGCACAAACAGCTGCCTGTCTTACAGTATATAAGTTACCAGGTCATGCAACGTGTGGAACAAAAGGGCGAAACTCGCAGTTTAGAATATTCTCCAAGGATCTGCAAGGTGATTGGAAATCTAGCATCATGGTTTTCTCAGAGAATGATGAGTGACCACCCTTGGTAGGTGATCACCTGCAAAATGTATTACTAAAAGGTTTATGTATACATAAACCAAGAATCAAGAAGAAAGTTCATATGAACCACAACGTTCTACACCGAGCCACTCGTTACAAAAGAAAGGCATGCCGTAACCTATCATAATGTTGTTGTAGACAATGCTTCAGAAGTGGAAGCAACTAATAGAATTTTGAGGCAGGCACTGGACTTTTGGGCATGAAGTGCTGGATTTACGAGGATGGTTGAGTGCATCTTTGCTGTGTCAACGGAGATTTATTCAATTTTTATGTCAGTGCATTTCTTGTTGAATTAAATTATTGATTTGAAGGGTTGGTTCCACTCTTCTCCTCGTGGATTTTTGCTTGGTTTGAGATGCTTTCCGTAGTTAATTTTCATGTACTTATTATGTATCAGTTGCCTTTTTTTGTTGCTTTTTTAACATGGGTACTTGGTGTCAATGCAGGATTGCATCAATCGAATAACGTCGCTTGAAAGTATGGGTATGTGCTTTGTGGCTGCAACTTCTTAAAAGCTCTTTTTAGTAGTTTGCAGATCAATTACTTTGTTTGTCACTGGACTTTTTTTAGAACATGCTTTTAGATGTATGTTGTGGGACATCCTTGGAAACATAGTAGACTCCTATCCCAGATTAGTGTTTTAGTGTGGGATGCCTATCAAGACCACCACGTGAATTAATATCTTGCAATAAGAAAAACACACAATAGTGACGGACTTTTAGGTCTCCATTAGCTATTGGACTCGATTTTGCATTTGAACAGAACCATATAATTATTTTTCAGTAGCTTCATTCTTTTCTATCGAAAACTGGAAAACAACAGGCACAGTCCTCATGCACCAGGTTACCTATATTTCCTTGATTGGCAAGCTTTGTTCAGGATGTGCACTTTGACGTGGCGGTTTCCAGTTTGATTGAATAGTGATGATGAAAATGCTTATATCTGTGGGATAGCAAATGATATTGTTTTAGAATTTCGATAATATATTCATACCTGAATTTATCTATATTCTCATATTTAATTTTAGGATTTTTATCAGTTGCGCCCCTCTGAGATATTGCAATTTTAGTTATGCCCCTCCCTTTTTGGGAATATCAGTTGTGCCTCCGAATTCTTGCCGTTCTATCACTTGTGCCCCTCTGTTACTTTAGCCGTCAATGGGTTGAACTTAACCATGATTTTTTCAAACCATGGTGAGGTTAAGAGGGGCATAATCATCCAAAAATTCCTCCCACCCATCCTCTTCTTACTCCTCCGTCGACGTCTTCAGCTTCTTCACGAGGAATGACGTCGGCACCGGGGGCTCTCTTGCTCTCCAGCGGGAAGGGGGCAATGGTAAGGGAGAGATGTTGGTCGGTGTCGGCTTCTGAGAAGATGGCGGTGGATTTCGTGATGGGGAGAGTGGCAACGGTGGTGGCGATAAGCAGGGTGGTGCCGTTGGAGAGGGTGAAGCTCCTGCTTGGCAGAGGTGGATTGTGCCAGAAACAAGGGACGAAAAGGCCGGGCAATTCGACAAATATAGAAAAACAAAGCAGAACAGAAGTACTAGAGATTACTCAAAAGTGAACGAAAATCACTGAAATCAAAATGAAATTGGACAAATGTAGATACAATCGTTTCAAAATCAAAGCCATTACGAGAAGTTGAACTTGAGCCTCCGGAGCCTGAGGTCATATTCAAAGTGATTTGGATCAGAATCGAGATCTAATGACCTCGATTTCGGCTTGTAGCCTTGACGGAAGAACCCGAAAGCTTAATCACAACGATGAACGTCGACGACGAGATTACACCCTCTCCTCCTTCGCTTTGGCTCGACGGCCGGGATGCGAACCTTTCAAACCCGGAAGCTCAAAGTTGGAATGAGAAGAAATCATGGATCCGTTCAAATGGGGCCTATGGGTCTCTACTTATAGACGGAGGAGAGAGTATTCAATTGGTGGAGTGGGAGGGGGAGGAGCAGGGCGAAGGGGGAGGAGCTGGGCGGAGGAAGAGGAGCAGGGCAGAGGAGCTTGGCGGAGTGGGAGGAAGAGAAGGGGGAGGAGGAAGAGGATGACTTTTCAGTCCCTTTTTCTAATTTAATTATCGTTGTGTCCCAGAAGTTAACGTTCATTTGCATTGGGGATGAACATCAACTAATCCTAGAGGCACAAGTGATAGAACGACAAGAAGTCGATGACACAACTGATATTCCCAAAAAGAGAGGGGCATAACTGAAATTGCAATATCTTAGATGGACACAACTGATAAAAATCCTTAATTTTATATCTTTTCTGTATATTTTTTTGAGGGATTTCTAGATATTAAATGTATTTTGATTATCAATCATTGATCCCGTGCAATCTATCGAGTTCATACCACATGCTCTTTGTTTCCACTTTCAAGGACTGCATAATATGCATTTTGAATTTGATACCACTATCTTTGGAATACTGACACCCAATCCATATATGATCCGTTTCTCAAACTTCATGGATAAACATTTTCAGCATATAATGCGGCACTGACGTCACAGAACACTTTGATCTTTAATGAATTCGATTCTGAATGCTGAAGTCCATGTGTTAAAATTGTCTGCTGTCCAGGGAGGCTATCAGGTGTGATGGATGACAGGGGGAAGTATATCTACATCTCCCCGGAGGAAATGAAGGCAGTTGCGGACTACATCAAGCGTGAAGGGCGTGTCAGCATTTCACATCTTGCAAGCAAGTCCAACCAGTTCATTGATCTAGAGCCGAAGCCTCAACATCTGGACGGAATTACTAATCAAGAAGGCGTTGCTGTGATGTGAGGATTAATCTTTATTTTTGACAGTAATTTTCTCTAAGATTATATATACATAGCAGTACGATATTTGAGTAATTAATATGAAGAATTTGCTACCATATGGCTGTGAACAATAATGTGCCTGATTTTTTCTTTATATGTGTGGTCCAAATGATACCATACCTCGCCTTGCTAAGCCATCCACAACTTCGATGACGAGAATCAAATCCACAACCTCGATGATGCAAACCATCGAACCCGACCACTACACTTGTCAATGCCATCAACTAAGATGAACACTCTACTATGCATATTAGAGTACCTGCATTGCTCTCATATGCTATGTGTATCGATTGGTTTGCATTGCTCTCATATGCTGTGTGTATCGATTGGTCGTTAGTAAGTATCTATCACTGGGCTTCGTCGTAGTGGCTGATGATCACAAGTTCCATCATTTGCATGCCTGGACAATGGCTGGTGATGCTCTGACAACGTTCTGCGACTACAGTGACGTGCTGTGGAGATGATGATCCGCTGCATTACGGTGGTGTTCCTTGTCACCTGTCCCACTGTCCGACACTGCGAGCTCCACGGTTACGGCCAAACTGTCATGGAGTCCTACCATGTACATTCTAATCAGAACACTATTGTACTCCATATAAATTCTTTAAGAAAAACCATGTGTTTGGATCTATGAAAAGAGAGTGGAGTCATCGACTCCGTGTACAGAGGTTGAGTGAGAGGCACAGAATGAGAGAAGTACGGACAAAGAGGATCTGTTTTTATTCATACTGATTTTTCTTATCTGGTGGTCGCCATGCAATAGTTTATCAAACAGCGATCTTCTCAACATGGTATCAGAACGAGATTCCACCTCATTCTGCAAGGATGCTACATGTGGAGTTACAAACAACAAATTGCACTTTTTAGCAAGATGTTTTTATATTGAAGAATATTTTGAGAACTGTATATCTTAACTTGTCAGTAATGATACAACAAAACATATGTTAATTATTGTAAAACTGCAATGACTTTTTCCAATGAATTGTATTTTTTTGCTTCGTATTTAACATTGGAAGATATTGTAGTTGCCTTTAAATCATTCCTTGATATAGACTCATTTTGTTCTAGTTGATGTGCATTCTTCAAAAACCATGAGGATGTAACGATGGCGGTTACTTTTAGGCGATTGGTGGGTCAACTAGCAACTTGACTATACAAGTACTGCCCAAGTCTTCAATGATCTAGGGCGTCTGAAAAACATGTGATCGATGTCCTCGGCAGCCTCTCCACATCGCTTACAGATCTCATTGCAACCACGGAAATCCTGGCTACCTGTTTTAATATACCCTCTTCTCAAGATCCACAAGAAAAACTTAGTTCGCACGGGGACCTTCCACCCCCAGATTCTTACACCATTACAAGAGACCTCATCAGGTTCCTCCGTTCTGGCCAGCTTGCTCGAGGAACACACCAACTCCTCAACTCTCTGATCTGATAGTTTTGAATAAAAAAAATCGACATCCAAGACCGCTCTGACCGCATATCCGCAACTCGTGGCTCTTTATCTAATGCTAAGACATAGAATCTGAGATACGTATCGTAAAGGGACCCTTCCTCCATCCAGTCATCTCGCCAAAAATATCCCTCCCATCCCATAACTGGTTGAAGAAAGGTAACCACCTCATGCAAAATAGAAGATACCCCTCCAAAACGTGGAGGGTGAGACTACGACATCCATTCATGCACATAGACCAGTGGGATCGAATAGATAGATTCTATTAACCTAGAAAGCAAGTTAGAATCATCTCCATAGTTTCTGATCATCCACTTCGAGAGGAGCGCCCTGTTCATGTATCCGAGCCGCAACACCCCCATGCCCACTTCCTTGGTAGGTCTCGTTATCATACCCCAATCTACCAAGGCAGTTCCGCTTTGTCATCGGCAAGCTCTTTCTAGCAACCCCCATATTCGTCGCCACCGCCTCCGAAGGTAGGTCGAAAGGAATGAAAGCATATTTGGCTCCATTAGCTCGCAACCATGAAAGCCCTCCAAAAATACCCAAAACCACTTTAACTCCCTCACACTCCGCGATTCCTCCCTCATTAAAGAACCTTGTTGATTTTTCTACAACTCATTTGTTATTTTTTGCAACTCTACGTTATACGTTTTACAACTTTTGAAAATTGGAGAGCTTTGCATTTTTTTGTTACAAACTTACAATTCCTTATTGATTTTGTCACTATTTTTTTTACAATTCCATGTTATACTTTTTCAACTCCTGTATGATGGGGAGAGAGATTTTTGTGGAAATGTTGAGAAAATGAGGGATTCTTTGAGGGAAAGATGATCCACCATATCCTCTTTCGAATAATGGTAAGAGAAAAATTAGAAATTCATGATCCATCATGATCACTTTCATATTCTAATAGATTCTAAAATCACCAATTTTATCAAAGATAGTTTTAATCCCTATTATCAGATGCAAAATTGATGAATGAGATTGCATGCTCTTCCATTTTCTAATGGGCCCCGTATTCATTGGAAAATTTCTCTCCATACAGGGGCTTTTCCAATGAGCACAATACTAGTTAATATCGCAATGAATACTTTCACTTTTACAAATAGTTACAATAATTTTGAGAAAAATATTTTTATTTTACAAATGTTATGTGAATTTATGACTAGAAATGATCATTTTCACCAAAATCGAATCTTACATTAAATATGAAATGTTCATATCTTTATTTGTATTACAAATGTTTTCTAATTTTACAAATGATTATTTTGTATGAATTTAAGATTTTTTTATGAAAAATAATTTTTTTGGTAAGAATTAAGTTTGCATTTGTAAAATAATATATACTTTGCTTAAAATGATTCTAAAATGCTTGTAAAAATAAGGGTTCTCATTATAATCCTAATGAGTCCTATTCTCATTAAATATGAAATGCTCATATCTTTATTTTTATTATGTCTCTTTTCAAATTTTACAAATGACTATTTTGTATTAATTTAAGATATTTAGTAGGAATAAATAAATTGCATTTATAAAATAATATATAATTTGTTCAAAATGATTTTAAACACTAGTAAAAATAAGAGTTCTCATGTGAGATGTGGCTTTCTGATCTTCAAGAGATGTACATCACTCATCAACCTCAACTGTCAAAGAAAATCTTCAGTAAGCTTAAAGAGAGACATATTGACTTAAGGACTTTGCCCTTATGGAGCATGGTCACTGGCTCTAACCTTCGAGGTCTCAAAATTATGCATCACAGGAAATCAATCGGTCACAGATCCTAAATAGACAAAGGCCTTGGGTCTTGCTTAACTCCTAACCTAAGTTAAAATCTTAACTCGATGATTTCTCTTTGTGGATGGTAGAGTTAACCTTAGGCTGAGCTTGAGAAGGTTTGTCTTGCCAGCTTTCCTACTCTACAACTCTATACTTCTTGGGTTAGAGCACTGATGAACATCCGTTTCATCGTCTTTATTCTATCATTTTGACCTCAAAAACCCTAGTAAAATACATGTAAATACCCTTAATTCCCGCATTTTAGCATTCATGCATGTGTGTGTAAATACTGTATAAAATACAATTTTTAAAGCCAAAATTATAGAATAAAGAAAAGAAATAGAATAAAATTTAGTAAATATTTTATGACCCAAAACCCCGAGACCTAAGCATCTGGATGAATAGGTCGACAAGGAATAAAGTAGGGGGAGATAAGGGCCAAAATACAAATAAAATTCCCTTTTTATACCTCAAATAAAAAAACCTTGTACATAAAAGTTGTAGATAATTAAATATAGAAAAATACAAAATTGATTTCACTCAAAAATAATGTATAGATATGAAGCTATGGTCTGAATAAATTCCCAAAATCCCAACTTCCCAGACCTATATCTCCCAAGTAAAAGCTCAAAAAGTATCAAACTCACCTTTAATTGTATATAATTTTAAATAAGCTATTTAATATAGGTGGATTCATATTTTGCGGAGCTACAGTTTGAAAGTCAGGTTTTGAACCCCTATAGTATACCTATATTGATTAAAATATTTATTTTATTTATTCTTCATTATTTCCATAATTTTATATTTTTGTAAATTTGTATATATTATTTATAGTATGTGTGTACATTAAAACAAGAATAAAACATTAAAGGAAGCATTAAAATAAATTACTTATATTTCACACATAGGTAAAATACCTATACTTATACATATACTATATATACCCTTAATTTATTAAGTGAACAAAACACTTCAGAAAAATAAAATAAAAATATATTTACATCCCTAAAAATAGATGGTAAATTTATAAAATGATAAACAAAATTAATAAAATCAAATAAACAAAAATAAAAATAAAATATAAAATACATAGATACATGTACCTATATAGGCCTAAAAAGGTAATCATTTATTATTTTATTTTTATACCTCCGAAAAATAAATAAAAATCACCATAAAATTCTTTATAAAATAAGGAATATTTTTTTATTTTATAAACTAAAATTAATAAATTCATTTACTATTTTATTTTAAATTTTCAAATAATTTTGACCAGCATTTTTCTGATTGGTCCACGTGGACCAACCAGTGTTGGTCGTTGGTTGACCTCGGTCAACTCCCTGACCGAGGCCTGCCAGCTTCTGACACCCAAGATTTTTGCCAGATTTTGCGCATTTTTAAGCCAAATCCCTGCGTCTTCCGGCTTCGACCTCTTCTTGGGAATTCTTCCCCGATCACCACTGAGCCACGCCATGCATCCGGATCACGCCATATCTTCATCATGCGCGCGTGCTCTTGCTCCCAAAATCACGCCACCACCTTGTACATAACAGACCCGCCACCTTCAAGCTCAAGTTTGAACCCCTTCGGACCGAAATTTGCCCCTCCATTCGAGTGCCCTTGCGAGCTAGAGTGGCAGGCTATCTCCAGGGCTCGTTGGTGAGTCGCGGCGTGGACCAGGGCGGTCTCCACCATCTCCGCCGACCACCGGCGTCGAGGTACCCTTCCTCTGGTTCCGACCATCGAGGTATACCCCTTTTCCCCTTCCTTTTTGCTTCTTTTTATTCCCTGTAGTTCTAGGATCATTTCCCCCCTTAGATCTTCGAGTTCCGTTCACTGAATCACCCAATCGCACCCCCTCGCCGGAGCGCACCTCCGACCGAAAATCCAAGTCGTCGTTCCGCCTTCATCCGACCACAATCGCACCTCCGCGGGGTCCAGGCAGTTTGCCCTGGACCCTCTCACCCCTTTTTGCAGGTCAATAGCGTGTAACGATCCCTGGAGACCCGTCTTCGTACTTCGCCGGAGGTACCTGGAGCTCGAAACTCCGCCGCCTTCGCGCCAGCACCACCGAGCCCCTCCGGAAGTGGAGCCCTCCAGCACATAGAGCAACCTCCCAGGAGCTCCCCGATTGATTTTGAGCCCGAAGCATCGCCGGAGACCCGAGATCCAGCTCGGGGAAGTTCGCCTCGCCGGCGTTCTTCCTTGTTCTTCCCCCTCGCCTCTCCGCCGTCCGATCCGGTCGCCGCTCCAGATTGCACGACAGCTGTTGGATCCTCACGCGTCACCACCGTTCGATCAAGCCCGGAGGATTTAATCGCAGCCGATCATCGCCGAACCGTCATTGGCCGTCCTCGAAGCGCCACGTGGATAAGTGAAGGACGCCCGCTGTTGGATCGCCATGCATTGGGTATTTTGCACCTACACCCTCACCCGTTTTGTATTTCTATTTAGTCCATAAACTTTCATATGTAGTTTTAATATTTCTGTAATATTTGCATTTAGACCCCCGTTGCATTTAGGTCCTATCCACGTCACCTCACGTGACTCACACATGTGTGCTGGTGGGCATTTTGCAAGGACCTCCTTGGGATTTGTTTATTTCAGTTCAGTCTAGGAACTTTTTATTTAGGTTGTAATATTTTGGTAAAATTGCATGTTAGGCCCTGGAATGTTGTAAAATTGCAAAAATACCCCTGCCAGGTCACATGCCTAGTGCGCGTGAGTTTGGCAATTTTGCAGTGAACCCCCTCCGGGTTTGTGTATTTATATTTTGTCTAGAAAATTGTTTTTAACGTTATATATTTTTGGAAAATTTGCAAGTAGGCCCTTGAACTTCTGTGTATTTACATTTATGCCCTTGCCAGTATTGTATTTTTACGTGGATGCTTGCATTTATTTCATGCATCATTTTAACTCAAAACATTACCAAAAAATTAACATAAGCTCCTGTTGCATTGTAGTTTAACGCCATATTTTTATTTCGCATCTTTATTGCATTTCCATATTTATAAAAAATCAAAAACATGCATTTTCTTTACTGTCTGCATTATAAAATCCATAAAAATTATAAAAATATCTTTAGAAAATTAAAAAAAAAATATATTTCGTGTGTTTTAGCTTATTTTATTTTCTCACCAAAATTCCCTAAAAATTACAAAAGAAAACCCCTAAAAATAGCAAAATTCTCAAATTCTTCATAAAAATCTAAAAAATTCCTAAAAACTCCAAAAATTGTGTTTTTTGTCTCTGAAATTTCCTTATCTTATTGTCTATCTATAAAAATTAATTTGAAAATTTTCACTCATGTTTGCTCTTTTATTTCTATATTTTTTATCTCGAATATATATTGTATTCACTATTTACTAGTATTTTTGTCTTTAAAAATACCAAAAAAAATTAGGAAAAATATAGAAAAATTACAAAAAACATCATAAAATTATAAAAGACCAAGAATATTTTATTTTCTGAATTTTGCTTATTTTTACCTATTTTTATAAATACTTTATCCCTCTCTTTCTTACTTTGTATATTTACTCCATTATTGAAAAAGAAATATATATATATATAATATAAAAAGAAAATAGAAAATCAGAGATTAAAAACTAAAATATAAAATTATAAATTAAAAAAATATAAAACTAAAAACCCACCAAAAATAGCACTTGTAGGCATTTGATCACTTTCACATTTCTCTAGCATTACTGCATTATTCTATCCTGTCTACTCCCTGTGTTCGACACTCTACACATACTTGCACTATACACCCTTATTGTAGAGTTATAATAAATTTTAACTCCACATTTGCTTCTCACTGTTTGATTGATATTGTGGGTTAATTGTTGATTAAATCTGGATTTCTGAGCGGTCAACGCATCGATTGTGTTCCCGTCTTGTGTGGAATATACGACCGTCAGATTTTTGGGTTCATCAAGCACTTATATGAATCTCACAATTGACTTGTCCCAGTGCTATTAGTTAGTTTGCTTCTGGCGCTTGTCTACGCGGACATACTTAGGTGAATCTGCATGGTAGAGGTCTACACCTACATGCAGATGTTCCTAGCTCCCTTTTTTGCTCCTCTTCTTCCCCAATGGAGTGAACCTCATGTTATATGAGGTCATAAAATGACAAGCATAGTTCATTTAGAAGGGATTTTCACCTATCTAAGAGAAGTTCCCAGGTCTTTTTCTTTATTGAAGGAAGAACCTGCCATCTCAACTTTTTGAAGGTTTTCCCCGAGCCCATATATCATTCGAAGGACGGACGGAATTATGAGTAGGTAAATTAGAGCAGCTTTGAACTCCGCTTCCATCTCTCTTCTGAGAGAAAGGTTCTTGTTTGAGATCCTTGACTTTTGACAGGGATTCTGAAGCAGTTTCAGGACTCTCTTAACTCCCCTGAAATCGAAGTAGTACGACCATCTTTCAAGTTAACTTGAAAGGTGAGAAGGGCAAACAATTGGACGAATTAGTGCCCCCCCATAATGACACGTCTTTCTTTTTCTTTACTCTATTCTATCGGCTCTATCAGGCCTCGATCTTTCCAGGTGTCGAGAAGGGGTATAGACTTTTCTATCCTTTGGACTATCTATCTTAGCCTATTATCACTAGAACAGAAAAAGCAGCAATTCCTAGCGAAAGTTGTCCTTTCCCTTTGACTGTGAAGTTGTTCAGAAAGACCTACTAGACTATAGGGCCACACTTGCGTTATTTTCGGCTCGTCTTAAGAAAAAGCTGGCGGGAATGTTAGTTGATGCCCAATCAGACGGTTCAACAGGGAGATCCTTAAGCTCTCTTTCTCTCTCTCTCTCCCCGCAATGGGAGATGGAGAGGGCCTTAACGAAAAGGGCTCGTCTTGACCACATGGTCTTCGATCAAGGAAGAAAGTGGCAAACTGAACCAAGCAAATAGTTGTCTAGGAACGTAACAATTAGTTACTATCAAAAAGCATTCTAGAGAAGATTTAGGCAAAAGAAGAATGGATTCTTACATGACCATTAAAGTGCAAGCTTAGAGGCATCCCCCCATGCATGCTCGGAGAAAGCCGCTCTACTTCTCTACTCCCAACTATATATCAGGGAACCATCTCGCTCCATCTTGTATCCCACACCTTGGGAAACTCCGACACTACTCACTCTTGTTGCAGACCTGTATAGCTTCTTCGCTCCCTGCTGCCCCTTGAAGCACACTACTACTTCTTGTATTTACACCACTCTTGTATTTACACCAATATGACTTGACAGAGATGAGAGCAAGCTAGACAGTAGACAACTCAATCAACGCAATTGACTGCAAAAATCAACCAAAATAGAATTAATGTGATTATATTAACATCAGAACTCTGACGGTTGATGTTCGATGAACCACACATGAGCAGAACATTCAAATGGTGCAAGTAATTACCATCAGAATTCTGACATCTACTTCATAGCAGTCTCTCCATTGTAATGTAAAAACTGTACAACAAAATGGAAAATCAAGTACAATCCACAATCAACAAATTTTATTATAAATTTTGTTTATGAGATATCATTGTAAAGAGGGGCGCTCAATACAAAAAAACGACTCGCATTTACAACTTGAGCGAATTGCGAATATATTCACAAGAAAACCCTCCAGGAAGCAAGCTAAGTATGTTACAGACTCCAGCAGTAGATCACAACCGGTAATAGAGCTTTGGTTACCAGTTCTAGCAGCACGGACTCTTGTGTGCTGTCAGTATTGACTATTACAGTAAGAAATACAGAGGTGCAGCAATGAGAGACTAGAATCGATGAATCTCTCAGTTGATAGAATCTTGTCAAACGTTGCAGCCATCCTCAAGAATTGTTCCCAGAGTATGTATAATACGAAAAGTGTCGGGTGAGCAAGCAGGTATATTACAGTTGCATAAGTTAATGGTGGAGGATAATTATGCAACGTTCGCCTGCAACAATGGTAAAAAAAGGATTTTGTGAGACCTTCAGGTAGATAACGATATATGCGATTTCCGAGACCATCCGCATGTAACTATGAAGGTGCCCATAATTGGTACACATATTCAGAGATGATACCGAAAGAAAAGAAGCTACAAATAGCATACAATCAAATTTGGGTTTATGTTTTTGTTGGAGATGTGATTCATGCAAATACCAGGTAGTTCCAAAAACTGTTGAAACTAGTCCACCTGGTATGCATAACCAAGAGAGAGGAAGAGTGAGAGATAAGAAACGCAAATTAAGTGCTCCTAACACTTGATTTAGAGGTGTTGGATATTAACAATGTTTATCATCACATTTTTTTAATATAGCAATCTGAACATTCTTTTTCAATTCAAAGCATTTTCCCAATTAATCCTCAGGGCATCTCCAATGGATATAGAGAAATCTTCACTTCAAGAAATGCAACTCTTCCTATTAATCAAAAGCCCATAATTCTCATTGTTATTTTGATTGAATATTTGTCAGGAGAAACTTAAAATAAGAAAAGTCATACCTTTCTTAGATATCTTTTATGAAGTTTCATTGCATTAGTGCATGCCTTCTTTGCATCAAGATTTCCATTTGTATCATTTAAAATCTGCAAGCAAACCAAGATTAGCTTTTAAGCAGGAATGCACTGTCTATTAAAACTAACAAGTGAAAAAGATGAAAATCACATGCTTTTTCTTGGTAAGACCTCCTCTACATTCACATTACTTATTATCCATACCATGCTTGATCACCAAATTACCCAATGTGCATGAAGCTAAAATTGCAAAGTACTAGTTCGACCTTTTCCTCCTATTAGGCATACATGCTCAATTATAGCCTTTTTTTCAAGAATTTGGGACGGTAAATTTTACTTCATGTGTAAAGTTATAGGGAAACTTAAAATCTATGCTAGTAAGCAGTAAAAAAACAGCCTCTAACACATAAAAAGGTGTTTCGATTACAATGCTCCTATATGTTGTTTTAGAAGACACGATGGCTTGTTTCGGGTTAGATATACACTACGCAATATTCAACAGCTCTCGCTTGTTATAAATGACAAAAACAAAAATACGATAGAACTAAGAAGATATATCTATACTAGAGACATAACGCTCGGTGCAATGGTAGAAGCTCTCAGAGTAGATCTAAAGGTCAGGGTAAGTCATGGAAACAGCCTCCACTGACTTTTTTTGGCATGGTCGTAAAATAACTTAAAGCCTTACAACCCTCCCCTGAACCACGCAGACAGCAGGACTTTCATGCACACTGCACAAGGTTGTCTTTTTTATGTCATGGTTAAGATGTCCAATGCATAGCAAAACTGCACTTCTGTTCTGGAATATGACTTCTACTTTCTGGCTCCAGATTTACTACTTACTAGTCGTGTTGGTCTAAACAAGCAGCATGATGTTTCAAATGCCAAATGGGACACAGTGAGGAACTTACTTTCACTACGTCATCCAGACCCCGAGCTTCTGTCAGTAGCTTTTGACTTTTGGCTTCAAGGACGCTAGCAACAAGAAAAACAGATATTGGTAGCGGACCTTGAGAATTCTTCCCCTTATTTTTCATGTTCTCCCTTTCAAACTTCCCAAAACGGCGTGCTGTTTTTGGTTTTGCTTTGGTTTCATCAGCATTGTCAGTAGGATTCCCAGATTCTTCATATAATGAGAAGAGGTCAGGGTCATATTCTAAAGCCCACATCATCTGCAAAACCAATAAGTGTAAAGATAAAGCAGTGGATGAAAAATGGCAAAAAAAGCAGGAAAGTACTGATCAGGAAAGTACTGACTTTTTAATCCTGGTTCTGAAATGGGTGATGCAAAGTACATTCTAAAGCAAATGCAGTAGAAATTTTGAAAGAAAAAGAGCTTTGGAAATTTGATGATCTAATCTAAAGTAAATGTTAGAAATACAGGATAGACACCGACTTGATGGATCAATGTATAAGATTACTAAATTATGTCATATGGCCACTACTGCAGGATGTGTGACTAATGGTATCTTACTCACTTTTATTTAATCCATGGCAAGTACATGTTATTCTTTTAGAAGGACATGTACATGCTATATTGGAAGCATGCAAGAAATGTGTCTCAATTGATCATTATAGCAGTATCTTTAAGGGTGTTTATAGGAATGTACCTCCCATAGGAATAAAGAGTCTCCAAACGAAAATTCTCGACGGAATAACACCATAAGCATGCGGAATGCAAACAGATAATCACCGCCACCTAGGTTTTCTGTTTAAAGATTTCACAAAAGTTAATTATAGATTAAAAAATAACATTGAACATTAAGTTGTTAAAAAACAGTTCCACTATGTGTGACTGGAAGAAAAGACAGTGAAGTCAAGGCTCTCTTTGCAAATATATGAAACATAACATCACACTGAATTGAAGAAATATTATACAAAGATGTTAAGAAATGGCATAACCAAACCTACGATTTAATTTTTTCTTTGTAGTTTGTATAGCATGTTGCTGACACTGACCTCATCACGAAGTAGAGAAAACATGGTAAATGATAGGTTTGTCAGTTATCTTTTTTCATCATGATTGTGCTCGTGAAAGAAACATCAGGATAATGTTATCAATATCCAGGGACATAAATCAAATTACTTAGAGACTATAAAATGCCATATTAGGACAATTAGATATGTACACAAGCACTGACAAACAAATGCACAGAATCCTAGAAGCACAGATGCGCACATACATGCATGTTTATTAATACATGAACATTAACAAAATCAAATTTGCTAATAATGTCATAAAATGAAATAAATAAGAAAAATGAGGTCTTTCTCCCGGACAAATCAATTCTAACAACATAATTCCCTATGTTTTATTCTGATGCAACCAATTTCGATGTACACGTCGTGTAACTATTAGATTTGTAGCTTGAATGAATTCTATAAAAAATGATTGCGCCTCATGTTTGAATAATGTTGAGAATAGATAAGAGTTGAGACAACTGGGTAATTGGATTTGTTCCATTTACGAATACACAACTCTCGTGTATTAAGTCCCACAATGTCTGTAACTTGGGTGTGTTGCCCTCACCTATTATATTCATTGGAAAGGTAATAGCAAGATCCAACCCCTCAAGGTCTTCTCTCATGGAGAAGGGTGGCCTTTCGAGATTGTCTCAAACCATGTTTTGATGCTTGTATTGCTATGTTTATTCTCTTCATTTCAGTTCCCCGCAAATAATGTAAGAAATGCAATTTACACTGATGATATCGTTTACCTAGATGTTGATGAAGCTTGGGATCAATCATTTGTGTAACCGCTGCTAGACTTTGAAGCTGGTTCTCCACTCCAACTGAGCTATCTGAGCATCTGAAATTTCCTCGCTTTAAATTTTCAAATCAAAATGCATTGTCATAAGCATCTTGAATAACAAATGATAATAGAAGACATATTAGTAAAATGAGGCTTCCAAAAATTAACATGAAACTTGTAATGAATGGGATAGACTTCATAGTTTTCTCTATATAAACCAGAGAGACATGCACCTAAAAAATTAAAAAAAAACTTGAATAGCAGCCTTTAAAAAAATCCAAAGAAATAGTAAAATTAAAATAAATAATAATCATATACATGACCATCCAAAAAAATGACAGTATTCTTGATGCGAGTAAATACCCCCAGGAAAAGCCTGATCATATACAAAGAAAGGAATTAGAGTAGAAAATAAAAATCCTAACTAGGAAAATCTTAAGAATTACAAATAACGAGAGGATGCTTATCAGGATTTGGGACACAAGAATTCTGAGTACTAAGGATGAAAATGAACGTGAATATATCTACAATCATTTTAAAGATAGATATCCTTATGTAAGTGCAATAAATGTGGATATGGATATTCAGTTTGCATTTGATGGATATGAATACAAATACGGATATGAATACAAATATGACTGTTATATATTCTATGGTTTGATGAATGTGAATGTAGTTGTTGAAAAGTAAATGAATGTAGACATGGATATTCATTTTTCTTTAAAACAAACACAAGCATACATACATTAGTGATTTCTCGGATGTTTCTCTTCTTGAGAAAATGATAGTTCTTTTATTTTAATCTTTTATGAACAAATAGATATTTTTTCATTGAGTCAGTCAAACTCTATCAAGAAATTTTCCTTCCAAAGTCCACCACTTGCAGCTATCCATCCACTCAAATTTCCTCATCAAAGCTCACAAATCGCTAGTTGTGTCCTTAATTATTGCAATTTGCAATGTCTATATGCTCTTTATTATAGACTTTTTTTAATATCAAATGTTTTGAGTATTTAAACAAATTAGAAATGTCTGAACTTTTGGTGAATAATCCATATCTGTTGTCGAATATCGGTACCCAGATCATGAATATTCATTTTGCATCCATAGTCATATTTTATGGATATAATTCTTCCATCTATATGTCCATATTTAATCCATATTTGTATCCATGTTCGAATTCAGAAGGGGTAAAGATATAATAATACCTGCATTTGCATCCATATCTGACAGCAATCATCCCTATGTAATACGACAACTAAAAATGCACAAATTCTGAAATGTTGACAAGGCCAGCGAAGACTAGACCAAAATAGGGGTCCTAAGTCGAGATTTGTTACTTAAACTTTCCACAATTTTCAAAAGAATGTTATAGGATGACTGCTGCAAACAAACATAATAAATGGCATGCGGTAGCATAAGCCATCCGAATGGAGAATATATACAACTTTTCCATAAGTAAAGCTTTTTGTTTTTATTTGAACCAATGAATTTGTTGCTGCTACTTCAAAGATAAAAATCAAACAAAATCCTCCAGAAACATGAAGTAAATTATTTTATTATATAAAATAATATTTTACATAGAAAAAATAGCAAGTTGTCTTTTCCTTCTTCTATGGAAACGCAACTGATTAGGAAAGTAACAAAGAAGGCAGCAACAAACTAACGATAACTATGAACAACAATGCAATACATATAAATTGTACCAGTCTTCGCATTAGGCGCTCAAAGCACCAAAAGGCATCAGCTTCATCCTCGAGAAGAATTATCATTGGGGAACAAAGATCACTCATTCCTGATAGTTAATAAACATATAATGGTTAAAACATTTGAAAGTATTGATGCAAAAATCTTTGTAGCTACAAGCATAAGAGGTAAAATAGTATTTATTATTATTTATTTTCAAGAGTCATAACATCACATGCTTCCTTCCTTTCCACAACAAACATTTTAATATTCTTTTTTAGTGAACCTCGATCGAGCCACATCCATTATTGCAGAGACAATTGGTTGAGCTATCATGGCTAAGAAATTTCCCAATATACATCACATTCTCCTCAACCTAAAGAGAGATTCCAAGTCTTAGGACTCCACCTACTATAAAACCATGACCACTTTTGATGTTGAACATCTACAGAAGATAAAAGTTGTGAATTTGGTGAATTTGAGCATGGTGGCATACATGTATCTTGATAAAGTGTAAAAAAGTGCTCACTTTTTTATAAATTTGAAGTGGGCATATAATAGTACCTTGACCATAGCCGACGTCTTTGTCTATCCAGGCATAAATAGCCAGAATATCCCAGAGTTTTGAGAGGTTTTCTTTCTTCTCATAAAATGCCAATGCCCTGTCAGTGCGAAGAACATCGAGACCTAGCGAATATAGCAGTGGTTAAGCAAAATCATAAGAAAATAATTTGATGCATGATAATGAATACAAGTTTTAACCCTTGCACATCAGATTAGGCAAAAAACAAATCAAGTGAAAGCACACTTAATAAAATGGAAGATCTGGAAGTTGGCGAATGTTTACATTAGAAATAGCAGAAAGGTTGCGAAACCAACATGCACTGTGGAATTAGGTTAGGATTCCGCACCACAAGCATTCCAAAAATAGGGAGAAACAATTCATCTCAAGGAAAACAGCGTACATGGTTTTCATGGTACAAAAAAATCGATTCCTTGCAGAAACTATAACCCACCAATTTGATGCAACGTTAGTTTCCATTGGATGATCTTCTTGTCAGTTATTCTTTCTCTGTTTCTTTCTGTTGGTTGAGCGGCTTTAACTGTATTATCTGGATTGGCTTCCAGAAGAACCAGAGGTTCTTGAATAGGATCTCCATCCTCTGTGATTATAGGTGCTGTGATAATGCGTCCACTGCCAACAAGAGGATCCATTTCACGACACTCTTCCTTCCATCTGGCATATTGTTGTCTACACAGACAATAAATAGAAAGAATAGTGTTTACTAATTTTGCTTTAACTCTCGAAAGAGGAATATGAAATCCATGTATTTGCTTGTAAAGGCAAACAAGTGTGTGTGTCACAATGCCATAGTTATTTATTGCAAGCGCTATACACTTGCTTAGGTCACAAAAGTAGATATATATTCAGTAGATATATATTCAATGTACTGTACTTTCACATGTGTATCAGCATGGAGTTGAATATAAGCAAGACCATGGATGATACCTTTCGTAATAGATAAGAGAAGTTGACAGCATTTACCTTCGATGTTGCCTTATTTCGTCTCGCTCTTCAAAAGTACTGTTTGGATCAAAGCAACCAAGAAGAAACTCCCAAACTTCTCCTCTAATTGTTGGATGGACTCCCTGGTAAGAAAAGGCAATATCATTAGAATTATAATTTATACTAACTAATATCTTACATGGTATTTGCAAGGAATTACAAGGACATATCATTCTCCGTCCATGCTGTGAAAGCATCCAACTTAATATGAATTGGCTCAATCGGAGGGATCCAACCACAAGTTACAACTACTGATAGGTTTCCACATAAGAAGTTGGTTTTGGAAGATCCTTATCTAAGATTCTCGGTAACAACGTTATCATTCCATGGTCATGCAACAAGTGAAGCTAAAAAAGTTCAAAAGGAATGGTGTCATCGGGAAAACGAGCTATCACGATATAAAGAACTTCACATAAGAACAAAAGCATTTACCCAATATTGCATTCTGTGTAGAATTCTGCTAAGATCCAAGTAGCCTTCTGGAGTGAACGAAGCCTGCCACCTTCGTACACTAAGTGTTTTGCCATTCTGCATAGGCAGGATTTTTTGGTTCAATGTTCCAACCAAAAAAATGTTAGCAGGAGAAGTTATATACATACTTCCACAACGAAAACAGACATTATACTAAGAATGTAAATATAATAAAAAGGAAAAAGAAAAATCTTCTCACACCTATCTCATACATATCTCAGCTGCATGGGCATGTATAACTAAAGGTCAAGTCATCTGAAGGTGATTCATAGAATACATAACCCAAAAGATGTCAAAGAATGCTTTTTCCCGTTGTCATTGATGAAAAAACCACAAAAGTTCACCAGACATTTTCACAAAAATCATCTATATGACGGGAGCTGATAACAAGATATCATAATCCATCATGTGACGCTAACAATACGAATGATTTCATGCCGTTATCTATTATTTTACTTCGTGGGCTGAAAAATAGAAAGCGTAGACCAAATTTCACTTCGTTTCTATTTATGAATAGCAATGCATCATTTCGAGACTTTGATATGTTGACTTTACAATTTGTACACAAAAAGATTGACGTTGGCAAAATATGACTATGTAACGTCCCGAGCTTAGGTCTCCGATCCTTTATCGAGAAAAATCGGCCCTAACAACTTGTTGGGTTCGAATCCAATGGATCCGTTGACAACCACCTAAAATGCTTAAGTTCAAGTTGTCAAATAGTAAACCCCACAAGTTATAACACACTCTCACACTTTGTGAGTTTTAGATGTGGGACTATGTTTGGAGGTATGTGTGTGACAACCTCTCCCACTTATATTCGCAATGTCCTCGTTGCGACATGGCCCATTACTGGGTGGCGGCTATACGCTCCCGGCTTAGATCCCTTCGGGTAACTCTTTCCACTATCAGAGGAAACCCACTCTGATACCATTTGTAATGTCCCGAACTTAGGTACCCGGTATGTTATCGAGGAAAACTGGCCCTGACAACTTGTTGGGTCCAGACCCAAATGGATCCGTTGACAACCACCCAAAATGCTTAAGCGCAAGTTGTCAAGGAGTAAACCCCACCACTTATAACCCACTCTCAGACTTTGTGAGTTTTAGATGTAGGACTATGTCTGGAGGTATGGGTGTTACAGAACAACTCATAATAAAGCAAGTAATCAATTAAAATCCAAATTGCTGAATAACATCATCATCAAATCAAATCTAGCTTGAATATCAATTGGAGTATTAGAGGTTGCTTGCAGTCAATACATGCTTATTTGAATTTTTCTTACTAAATAACGCTTTCTCAACTTTATGGTTATCTTACGTATATTGCAAAAAAACTTATGAACTATAAGAGTGACTTCCTTTGTTGTCCACTTAAAGTTAATTGTGTGGCTTCAATAAAAAATAAATATATGGACAAATGGGACTTTTTTCAACGTCCATATAGAAAGATCTCCATTCGTGAATTGTACAGAAAAGAATTTGCACCCATGTTGATGGTTCACCGAGGTCCAAGATGAATTTTTGATAATGCTATATAGAGACAGTGATGAAGCAGTACCATACCTTACACACACATAAGAATAATGGATCGATTTTAATTTATCTATATACATAAAAAGTACTGTGTTGATTGGCAACTGATAATGTATGAAACAACACCCCAAGCGGACGCGTATGTCTAACACCTTAGATATAGTCCAACATGGAATACTCATGAAGTGTTAGTGTAACGTCCCGGGCTTAGGTCTCCGATCCGTTATCGAGGAAAATTGATCCTAACAACTTGTTAGGTTCGGACTCAAATGGATCCGTTGACAACCACCCAAAATGCTTAAGCTCAAGTTGTCATGTAGTAATCCCCACCACTTATAAACCACACCCACACTTCGTGAGTTTTAGGTATGGCACTATGTTTGGGGTTGGGGTGTTACAACCTCCCCCACTTATATTCGCAACGTCCTCGATAACGGATCGGAGACCTAAGCCAGGTACGTTACAAATAGTATCAGAGCCAATTTCCCTCTAATAGTGGAAAGGGCTACCCGAGAGGTGGAGCCGCCCCTACAAAGAGATAGGAGGAAATGGCTACCCGGAGCGTGCAGCCGCCACTGTCACTGGGATAAGTGATGGACCATGTCGCAACGAGGACGTTGCGAATATAAGTGGGGGAGGTTGTAACACCCATGCCCCCAAACATAGTACCACATCTAAAACTCACGAAGTGTGGGTGTGGTTTATAAGTGGTGGGGATTACTACTTGACAACTCGGGCTTAAGCATTTTGGGTGGTTGTCATCGGGTTCAATTGGGCCTGAACTCAACAATTTGTCAGGGCCAATTTTCCTCGATAACGGATCGGGGACCTAAGCCCGGGACGTTACAGTTAGAGTAGATTGTGAGTGGTGGGGATAACTACTTGACAACTTAGGTTTAATCATTTTGGGTGGTTGTCAACATATCCCATTGAGCATGAAGGCAAGTTTTCCTTGATAACGACTCGGGTGTAGGCTGCAGTAAATGCCATTGTCAAAGTTAAATTCACGAGGAACCCTATCGTATTCAAATTGGATTGCATTGGATTACAATGCCCCAGAAAATAAGGTGCTCTCCTAGTTGAGATTATTGTTTTGATTTAGTTAAATCTAAGTTCGTTAGATTACTGGCATCGACCAATTTATTGCGAAAACAGACTCCGATTTGGTAAATCATCAAAATGCTAACGGAATGCAACGCTTGGATCGATAATGTCCACGACAAACTACAATAACACATCAACCAAAACCATTCATTTTAGCAACAAAATCATCAGTTCAAATGGAAGAAATCGTAATTCCACTCACCTTGATCTTGAACCGCGTCTTTGGGACCTCGCCGCAGTCGGGCTTCAGCTCGTAGACATTGTCAGTGGGGATACCGGCGTCCCTCCACATCATGTTATGCTCCGATCCAAGAACCCACAAAACCAAGATCCGCTCTCGAGGGATTGACCCACGAACCGAAGATAAAGACCGACCAAATCAACCAGTCAAGAAACGAGAACCCGGAATGTGATCAAAATCCCTGCCAGCACCCACGTCGAGGACCCTCCCTTCAGCCGGAAAGATGGGATCTTTGGGGGTTCGGGGGCGAAAGAGGAGGGACCCAAAGAGGGCGCCGGCGGGGAGGGGCGATCGGACGGGAAAATTCGAGGAGGGGAGCGGGGAGCGGAGAGGGAGAGGGGAGGTGGTGGTCCATTTGATGGGGAGGGGGAGAGGTCGTGTTCTTAAGGCCGCGTTTGGTGATAATGCCAATTTTAGCTCTCCCCTTTGAGAGCACGAACGTAAGGCCGCTAAAAAAACCGCGCGAGTAATAATAGACAAAATACCCACCATTTCTATGTTTATTTGACTTTTATTTCCATGGTAAAACTTCCTTTTTCCCCCTTTATATTTAATTTTGTTTTGGCCAGTCTATCCAGAATTGGACGAGAGTGCTTGATCTGATGCTGTTCATCTTTATTATTACATTTTGTTTTATTTTTCATGAAATTTTATAAGAAATTAATTTGAAGGTGGTTTGTATCAATAAAGTGGTGATTTCAAGTGTAATCATGAGATGCTTCATTTTATACCAAGAAATTGTTATTCTAACCGCTCTTAACATATGGTTAATAAGTGACACAAATATTTTTTACCTATGTATATTCTTAAAAATATAATATTACCATGATATATGTATTGTTACCTTTGGATGCACATTCTTAACAAGAAAGGTTCATTCTAAAAAGAGCGATTAATTGTCCCCAACATCGTCCTCTAGTGGGTCTCCGACAACCACCTAGGTTAGCTGCAGCATGCCGTACTAATTTGCCACCCATATGTCACAACATGACATTCAAAGAATCAGACCTAGTGCTAGAAGAAAATGAACAATGGAGATGTGGTCCAACAATGTGTTAGATTACAACATTTGAAGTTGAAGCATTGATGAAGCGAGACTTTCGTGATCCGGGTAAAGGTGTGAATAGGGTCGTTGCGACCCGAACCGCGAAGCTCAGTCAATCAAGAAGAAGTAAGACCACCAAATATAAAATCAAGCAAATAAATCCAAACAGCGGTCTCGCTATTTTATTTAACCTGGTATAGCGACCAGGGTCAAACTCAAGGAGCACGGATTGGGCAAATCCTACGAAGTAGTCGGGGCTCAAAATAAAAAGAATAAAATATTTTAGTGGATTTTTATATTTTTAGTTTTTTTTGTAATTTTGTAATTATGAATGAAATTTAAAAGAAGGCCAAAAAGTCACAAACACGGAATTATTTAACACAATAAAATAGACCAGTAAATCAAAATAAAATATTTTTGGATTTTATGAATTTTCAAGTGTTTTTGATATTTTTCTCAGATTTTTATGATTTTTAATGAATTTTCTAAAAATGAAATAATGTGAGAAATGCAAATCAATGTTGCAGCCAGAATCTAAAGACTATTTAAAAATGTCTAAATAGTCTATAAATTCCAGAGACAATTCTATGATAAAATAAAAATAAAAAGCTAACTAAGAAAACTAGAATTGTATTTTTTTTATTTTTTCTGAATTTTTAATAATTTTATGAGTTTTTTAGTGTTTTTCAATTTTTATGGTTTTTATAAATCCAAATGAAACAAAAATAGTACATAATTAAAAACACAACAAAATAAGCACAATGTATTTTTTGGATTTTTTAGAGGCTTTTTAATATTTTAATTGATTTTTCAATTTAGATAGAAATAAAATCAGAGGTTTTTGAATTTTTAAAAATAGAAAATGAAAACAAAAATATCCCAAAAATTCACTGAAATTTTTAACAGTGGCAGGGGCCACATATCTAAATTTCACGAGATTTGGGTGAAAATGTTATTTTATTCAACCAATCAAAGGCAAGCATCACACATGGACCTAGTTGCAAATTTGGAAAAGTTTTCAGTCAAATAATAACACGCAGAAGAAATATAGGACTGATTATACAAAAATCCCAAAATAGCACGAGGTCAGCACATGATTCACACAAACAGGGGCTTATCTGTCATTCCTATTTATAAAAATGCAAACAGTAATAGCACTAAACTCCAGGGAAGAACATGCAAATGACCCATAAAACACGTGACAGACCACGTGCAACACACTCAGAGGGGCTAAATTGCAAATAAAATAAACCTGAGGTCCTAAGTGCAAATTATCCAAAATAAAAACAACTTCTAAAAATATTTACAAGACTAAATGGAAATATAAAAAGTGCAAAGGGCCTAAGTGTAAACTACCATTTATTACAGATCCAACGGCCAAGGGGCTTCGCGTGAGATCGGATGACTGTGATTTGGCTATACCCCTTCGGCGATGGACGGCTGGCAGAGGATCCTCAAATAGATCCAACGGTCGAGATCCTCGGAGGATGGACGATCAAGATTAGAACTGGCGAGGATGCTCGATCGGATGGCTGGGAGGCTCCCTGGAAGAACGCCAATGAACTCACCTCCGGCGAGCTTCGATCGGCCAATACGCGCTGCTAGAAGGTCCTCCGGCACTGCTAGGATGGGCAAAATGGTGCTGACGACGTTCCGCAGCGACCGATGGGCTCCGATGAGGCCAGGAGCAACTGGAGTGCTCCAGCGACGTCAATGACCTGGAGATCCTGTGCTTCAGCCGTTGAACCTCCAGATGAGGTCCGTTTGCATCTAAATCTGCACAGGAAGATCATTGAGTCGAGGGCAAATTGCCTCGACCCGTTAGAGGGCGAAATGGGCGACTCGGCGAGGTAGAGCTGGACTCTCTGGCGAGTGATGACAGAGGAGAGTCGATACCCTATTCCAAGACAAATCAGGGGGAATGAAGGGGCGAAGAAGGTGGAACGAGGTCTGACGGAGGTGATGGGATGGTCGGGATGATGACTGGGTGGTCGGAGAACGCTAGGTGGTCCGATGAAGGTTTCTGGCCGGAAATCTAAAAAATGAAAATCAAAACGAACTAAGGGTTATCTAGGTTACCAGGTGGCTGCATTCGTCTGGGCTGGAGTCGTGGACCTCCGGGGGTCGTCGCCTCGATGGTTCGACGCTTCCAGAGGCTCGGGCTCGCCGGCGGCGGAGCACGACGAAAAGACTCACCGGATCTGAGGTTCCCGGCACTCACTACCTCACTGCAACTCGCTCTCGCACCAGCTGTCACTCAGATGAAGAGGAGGAGGTCATCGGAGATGAAGGGGATGACCAAAGATGCGGGAAAATGGCGGCTCGTGAAGATTATATACTCGATGAGGTCCGAGAAAGATGAGCTCGAGCGCGTGGATCGAGGAGCGGATCCCTCCAGCAGAGGTCGGGCGTGAATCACGGATCTGCCCTCGACATTTGGAGCCTCGGATCGAGAGGAAAGATGGATGGATCAATCTGGGATAAATCAGAGAAGTCGGGCGAAGAATCGGATCTGCGAGAGAAGTGGTCCAGGGGGGGCAGTTGACCGTGGTCAACGTTCCCCCGTGGACCAATCAGATTATTCTGAGTCAAAAATATTTAGAAAATAAAATAACAAACGATTTTATTTAAAAATATTTACAAAATAAAAAATGTTTATTTATTTTCAAACTATTTTTTAGTGATTTTTATATTTTTTGAAAAATAAATTAAGTTATATACATTATATAATATTATATACAGGTATAAAATACCTATGTATTTTATACTTTTATTTTTATTATTTTATTTTTATACAAATACTCCAATTTTATATTTATTTATTTACAACATAAATTTATAGTATAAAATAATTTTTATTCTATTTTTATTGTTTATTTACAAGGGTGAAATAAATAGGTATCTTATTTATATATACATGGTATATGTACAATGTGGAGAGAGAGAATTTATTTTGTTTTTGGTTTTATTTTATTTTTCTCATTTTTGTTTTATTTTTAGAAATATATACAAGCTATTAGAAACAAAAAGAAAGAGCGCGGAGCCCCGGCCCAACCTGTAGGTCCGCTAACGTCAAGCGAGGAGTTGAGCCTGAACTGGTGATTTACGACGACGAAGAAAACTCTCACTAGATTTTTGCCTTTTCCTGCTTCTTCTTCCAAGTGTAGGATAACCCCAAGGGGTCATAGGTTTTTTTCTACCAATTGTACCCTTCACCGCCCCCATGGGGATGGTCTACAGGGTTCATAACTACTCCTCTTACTACATGACGTTTACCTAGCCAAGACTGAGATCCGACTCTACCCACACTCACCTTTTTATTTTTATTTTTGTGAAAATAAAATATATACATGAAGGAGGGTGTATGTGCAAGGTGAATGGCCTTATCTCTCTCTACTTGTTTTATTTTACGGCCAGGCCACTGCTTGGCCCTCCCTTGGGTTTGGGTCACTCAATATTTATTCTAAATATCTCCTTCTTTTTCTTTCTTCTTTATTCTTTTATTTTTGCACAAAAACATGCTAATTATTCAATATTAACGAATGCATGCTTTTTGGTATCTTATTGTATTTACAACTATATGCATGGTATTTTGCCAAGATTTGTAGCTAAAATAAAAGAATAAACAGTGATGAATGAGTATTAATCAAGCATTATCTAGATTGTCCTTTTGACAAAGAAGAGAGAAAGTTGCTATTGCACCCGATTATTTTGCGGTTGCTTGACGAAAATGGAAAAGGTGTTGTTTGCATGAAACAGTGAGGTTGATCTAATGCATTCAATGACTGATGCAATAGTCAATCCACTGTAACAGAATGAGTTTGTAGTGATGTTTTTCTATTAAATCTACCGCATATCGTATGTTATTAGATATATAATGACAACTATTATTCATTAGCAGATGATTTTTTATACTTGAAATTAGCGACTATCATTATGTTCATTGTTATAGCATTATCGATGATACACATAGCATCGCTTATCTGTTGGTATTTTTTAAAATGTCAACTAATATTTTTTAATTTAATGTTTGGCAACGATTAGTTCAAATTTTGAAAATAGCAACGAATAACCGTTGCTTGCAACGGATATGACATTCGTCGTTAATTACAATTAAGTGAGTAACATTTAAATAGTCATTCACTCAATAAGTTCTGCTTGACTCGGCTTCATGTCCTACATCATTTCTTAGTTTGGAGGGGCATCAATACTTTCATTGATGGGAGATCAGATCAATTCCCATCCTTGAATGTTACTAAAATTTTCAATTTAAGATTTTTATGTCTATGGGTAAAACTTAAAAAATTACCGTTCATTAATTTTTTCCTCTTGATTTGACAACATGTTATGTCATATCAAGATCTAAAGTGATAGACATGTTCATTGGTGAGATTGAACAACCCCTTCCTAGACATGCCATAGTGAGATTACCCTTCCTCAAATACAACCCTTGTTTATCGACCTATCTATATAAATACTATCATACATAAGTTTTAAATTTGAACGGTTCAGTTGTCTCAACACCATAAAGTAAAAAGGCCCATTTGTCTTAATCTTGAAAACAAAAAAACTAGCAATCCTTAATAATGCTCAAAACCAAGATTAATTTCGACTCATTGAGACATTAACCAATTTAGATGTTCAACTTGGGCATAATTCTTATAGCTTCTTAGTGGAGTTATAATATATAGTAATATATGCTAGATATTTTTTTTTGGAATTTTTAAGAGTGGTTTTATATTTTTTGTATGTTTATGTTTAAACAAGGACTAAATAACTCTTAATTGATATTTAATAAATAGAAAAAGACTTTAAATGCCTAAATAAAAATGGTAGCTTACATCAGCATAATATCATACACCTATAGAAATTTTCCCATATTTTTTGAAACGAGGGAGCTATTTACTAAAAATAGAAATGAAAGGAAATAAATAACGAGTATTTTTGCAATCAAAATATATTACAGTGGCAGCCGTTCAAATATCCCAAAAGTATTACAAATATTTTACATTTTCCAAGACTAAAGAGAAATAAAGGAACCCAAAAGAGCTTCCTTACAATTTGCCCGCCTCACGTGGGTCGCCACGTGAGGTGAGCTGGCGTGGACCTACATGTGATTTACAAGAAGTTCCAAAGGCGAAGTGAAATGGAGGCGGATAACAGAGGATCACGGGTGAATTTGAGGCTAGAGCATAACGCTCGAGCAAATTTAGATCCTAAAATTGCATTATTCTAATGATTAACTACTGAAGTTAAATACTAATCTATTATGCATGAATAAAATGCGATAAAAAGACTACCTAAGCAGCTCGTACCTGCTCAAGAACATGGAGTAGAGGGACCTCGTCGGAGCAAGTTTCAACGGCGGCTGGATTACCAAAATCTCTCCCTTATCCTCGCCGACAATGCCAGGGATCGCTTGTTATCACCAAGGTGATCAACCTAGATGTTTCCTATTGGGGTTACGGGGGGAGAAAATAGGATCAAAACGAAACTCGAACTAATTACAATGACATACTAACATGCTTCTATCAAGTTATATTAATTTTAGGTATCTAAACGTGTTGTAGAAATCCGACAAAAGTGATCGATTCTAAATTTATTAGTCTTTATGTACACTCTGTATAATTAAGTGCGTAGAGAATCAAACTAAGAGATAGTAAATGTAGATAATATGTACTTAGTTTATTTAGTTTCTAATGTGTTTTTATATATTTTTATTAACTAATGTATACCCCCGAGTGTTGCACGGATTATATTAATGAGATGGGAAAAATGTAATATGGAAGATATCGAAGATGAGTTAAATTTATATTTTATGTAATAATCCAAATATTTATTTAATTAAGACACCCTCTTTAAAAAGGTAAGCAGCTAAAATGTGAACTTTTTATTGGTTCGATAAGTATATGCTATTTTTTCACCCTATTAAAAATAAAACTAAATTTATTTATGGAACTCTAAAGTTTAAAATATATGGGAAATTAAAATATTTTAAAATTTAAAAGCAACAAGAAGTGAACTTGAGTGTTTAGAAGATGACATCCAGCATCAAGCCACCACACCATTATAATCCCAATTAATCAAAATCGAGTTTACATATTAGTATAATATGTAGGATACATTGCCTACACCACACATATAATATGATAGGTATATCAGTTCGGCATTGTATTTTCGAGTGTATTTATGAAATTTTTATATCTTTTGTAAACTCATTGAGTTTTTATTTCTATTAGATTTTTTATTTTTAATTGCATTTGCGTTTTTATTTGATTTTACTATTCCATTTTATATTAGTTAAATTGATATTGTATTTTGTATTAATGTTATAGATATTTTATGTAATTTTTAAGGTTTCATATTTTTAAGATATTAAACATATTTTTAAGGTTTTATATTTCCATTTATTTATTTTTACAAATCAGTAATTTATTTTTATATTTTAGTAATATAGTATACTAGTTTAAGATATAAGTATATTTCTATATTATTTTTATGATATAATTTAGGTAGTTAAATAAGTAGTATTATTTATAATAAAGGTACATATACCTATATATTAAGTATACTTATTTTTATTGATTATTTTTATGTCATATTTCATTACTTTTATAATTACTTTATTTAAAATGCACTAAAAGTATTTTAATTATACTTTAATTATATTTTGTAATTATATTTACAAAAGTAATTAAATAGAAGTATGTACAATATAGGTAAAATTTACATATATAATAATTGTGTGCATTCATTTTTTGTTCTTTTTATACTTTAAAAATTTTATTTGGATTTTATATATTTATTATAAGTATAAGAAACTAATGAAAAATAAATAATGAGAAAATACAAAGAATAAAATAATGTGAAGATAATGTACAGTTGTATAGAAATCATAGTACCCCGAAAAAGTTGACTTTCACATCGTATCTCTGATTTTAATGGAATTACTTTCATATTAGAGATTTATACTTAATACAATGAAAGCAAGTTTCGTAAATTTCGAGTTCATTGTGGAGTAGATATTAAGCTTTGAATATCCATTTTAGGACTTTTTCGGTTCTTTGTACCATGTTATCTATACATAAAATAATTTTTATTTTATTTTTATAAAATATACATTATTATAAGTATCTTTTATGAAAAATAAATTAGTTTGAGGTCACTTGAATGATAAATAACGTAGAAGAAGTTATGTACAAAATGAATTTGTTGTTTATGTACAATGAATTATCTATATTCTTGGTATTTCTATATATCCGGATCCTTATCTCCTCCTACTTTGTTCACTTGTCAACAAGGTAAATATTGACCTCGTCTCGGGGTTTAGGATCTGTCTGTACGTATCTACATATATACATCCTTCTTTCTTTCATTATCCTTTTCTTCTTTATTTTTTATGTTAGGTTAAATAAGTTCTAAATATAATTATCAATATGAATTAATATGTTACTTAATGAGAATTAGTTGCTATGTACATGTATTTTACGAAGAAGTTTAACAAAAATGAAATAATAAAAGCGACGAACCATGGATTCATATACCATAGGTACACAAATACAATAAGTCAGGTCCAGACATGTATGAATGCAAAGAATAAAATAAGATGAAAATATTCCTACCTTTACAATAATAGAATTTATATTTATGATTTTGTATGTTTTTTTGAAAAAGTAAAATAATTCTTAAAATGGATTTATTGAAAACAATAGTTATAGACAGAAAGTGGGTTCTAAAAAACTTTAAAATACCAATATTTTAAAATGGAGTTTTTAAAGTAGAGAATCAACTTATCTACACAAATTATTTTAGTTTTTTTATGTTTCTTTAAATTTCTATAGGAATTTTGGATTTTATTAGATTATTGGTGAAAATGTAATATTTTGAAAGATTTTTGGCAACATAATAAATCAATGTAATCACACAATAATGTTTTTTTGGAATTTTCAAAAAAAAAATAAAATTTTCAAGCAATTAATGGATAGAGACATATTTTGTGGTTTTTTATATCCTAAGAAACAACAAATATGAATGTTTATGCAAAAAATGAATGTGTATGTGTGATACTGTGAGTAATATAATGAATTTTTTGGCAACATAAGCTATCAAAACAAGCAATTAAAACAAATTAATCAGTGGAATCGTCAAGTAATTAATATTACACACAAACAATCAAAATAAAAATTCGAATCTTTGTCTTAGATTAATGATGAATACCCATTCATCACTCTTTATTCTTTTATTTTAGCTAAAAACATATGCAAAACACCATGTATATTCATGTAAATAGAATAAATTACCATCTTGCATGCATTGTGTAAATATTGATAATTAGCATGTTTTTGTGCATAAATAAAAGAATAAAGAAATAAAAGCAGAAGAGGGAGATATTTAGAATAAATATTGAGCGACCCAATCCCAAGGGAGGGCTCAGCATGGGCCTGACCGCAAAAGAATCCAAGTAGAGGGAGATAGGGCCAATCATGTGTACACATATACCTATGTATACAAATAATATTATTTTCCTCTAAATAAAAATAAAAAGTGTTTTGTACATATTTCTAAAAATAAAACTAAAATAAAAATGGGAAAAACAAAAGAAAATGAAAATAAATAAAACCTTTCACATCAGTGTATATAGACCATGTACATAGAATAACATATCTATCTATTTTCTCTTTGTAAATAATTAATAAAAATAGCATAAAAATCTTTCTATATTCCGCATTTCATGGGGTAAATAAATAAAATAAAAATTAGAAAAATAAAAATAAGACAAAAAGAAAAATAATAATAATCAATTTTCACCTTGTATATATACCATGTAAATATGTATATAAAAGTATTTATTTAACCTATGTAAATAAATCATAAAAATAAAATAAAAATACCCTTTTATTCCAAATTTTATGTTATAAATAAATAAAATATAAAATTAGAATAATTATATAAAAATAAATAATATGTATATACCTATATATAATAATAATATAACGTAGATACATAAATTATTTTTCAAAAAATACATAAAAATCACTAAAAATTAATTTGAAAATAAATAAACATTTTTCATGTTTTAACTTTTTCCGAATTAAATCATTTATTATTTTTAATTGAATTTCTAAATAATTATTGAATGGACGCCTGTGATTGGTCCACGGGGGATTGTTGACCCCCAGTCAACTCTCCCCCGCGGACCTCTTTCCCCGCGGATCTCGCGACCGACCTGATTTATCAAAATTACCGTGGCTTGATCCGATCTCCTTTTGCCTAAGCCACGGGTCCTGATTAGAGATGCATCATCCGAGACCCTCGACCGGTGCTTTTTCTAGGGATCCGAGCTCCGACCATCTCGCCCGATCGCCATCTAGCCGGACCCTTCATCATATTTAACCAAACCTCCGCCGCACCTTTTCACTCATCTTTGGCTGCGCCCCTTCGTCCCAGGACCTCCACTCTCATCCCTAGAGTGACAGCTACCGGTAGGAGTGTCGAAGAGAGGAGGAGGAGCCTCCAGTCACTAATCCGGCGAAGCTCGTCACCGTGCGCCGCCGCGAGGTGCGCTCAGCCTCGGAACCCGACGCTTCATTGAGGACAAGACCCCCAGAGCTTCCTGAGCTCACCCACATTCGACTGCAGCCACTATGTAACTCCGATACCCCTAGAGTAGTCTAATTTCCCATTTCGCCCAAATCGGTTCTACGTCGTCGCCGACCGATTCCCATCGCTACGATCATCCGCTCGATCATCAGACCATCCCGTCACCTTCGTGAGACTTTCCTTCACCTTCTGCACCCACTCACTCAACTTGGTTCACCTCGGAACCAAGATTCGACCTCCACCGCCGTCGCCTCATCGTGATCCATTCAGCCACCCATTCCACCCCTAACTGGGTCGAGGCAATTTGCCCTCGACCTAGGAGTTCTTTTGGGCCCTTTTTCAGGTCCAAGCGACCCATCTAAGGGTCCAGCAGTCCAAGCACAAAGGCTCAGCTCCGCCCTCATCGCCGGAGCTCCTCGGAGCTTCCCGGCCTCATCGGAGGAGCTCATTAGCTGTGGAACACCTCGGCGATCATTTCCACCATCTCAGCAGCCCAGGAGGAGGTTCCATGCGCCCGTGGTGAGCCGACGAAGTTCGCCGGAGCTTTGTTCATCCAGGATCCTCCTTCACCGTCCGATCAGCCCCCTTGCGCCAGTTGTGATCGTGTCCATCCGTTCATGAGGAGTTTGCAGCCGTTCGATCTTCATCTGGGCTCGATCTGGATTGATCATCGACGAAGGGGTGCCCTCGTTTTTCAGTCGTCGATCCCACACGTGGCGACCCCTCGTCTATCAGATCCGAGCCGGGGTTCTTCGAAGAGGCATCAGCGCATAGCAGTCGTTCGATCCTAGACGTGGCGCGCCTCCAGCCGAAGATCTCAATAAGGGGTAAATTACTTGTAGGCCCCTCTGTTTATTACATTTCATATTTAGTCATGTAAATATTTAGATCAGTTCTTTTTATTTTGGATATTTTGCATAGTGGACCTCGCTGTTTACTTTATTTGCATTATAGTCCCTGTGTGTTGGACCACATGCATCGACACGTGAGGGTTGGAACATTTGCACCTTTTATCTTGTGATTCCTACATGTTATTGTTTGCTCTTTTATATATCGGAATTACTTTTATGCCCCTCTATATCTGATACACGTGCATCGCACGTGCTCTGTGGGCTTTTTGCACACCAGGACTATGACTTTCTTGCTTTGTTACGTTTTAGACCCGGAAATATGCTTTTCCTTGCATTTAGGTCCCTGTGCACTGTGAGCCTTTGTTTTTATTGAATAAAATAGCAAATTAAATCCAAATTAGGTGAAATTTGGATACATGGCTCCTGCCACTATGTAAAAATTTCCCTATATTTTTGGTACATTTTTAGGCTTTCTGGTTATTTTTAATAATTCAAAAACAATGGAATTTGTGACTGTATGACTTAGAAAATCTAAAAAATATAAAAACTATTTTAAAAATTCTAAAAAAATAGGGTTAGTTAGTTTTAGTAACTTTTAATTACTGTGCAATTTTCGTGATTTTTAGATATATAAAAACCAAAAAATTAAAATCACTAAAAATCTTATAAAAATTTTATAAAATTCTAGAAAATCCAAAAAATTACAAACTCTTTTTCTGAATTTTAGTTTTTGCATATACTTTGCACAGAAATTATCATCAGATTTTTATAGGCCAATTATTGATTTTTAATTGGCCTTTCAAATCTGATTGTACAGACTGCTTTTGTTTTTACCTTTCTTGATTTTTAGAAAATTGTATAAAAATTAGAAAATTCTGAAAAATTCACCAAAAATATTAAAAAACCTAAAAAACATAAAAATATTTTTGTTTGAATTTTTGGAGCATTTTTGAGTGTTTTTGTTATTTGTTGTGTTTGCTTGATTTTGCCTTTTTCCTATTTTCCATTATAATTAAAAATCTAAAAAAATTAAAAATAATTAAAAATCCACCAAAAATATTTATGCTTATTTTATTTTACTTTTAGACTACTTCGTAGGCCGCAAGGCCAATTCGTGCTCCCTGAGACCGACCCTGGGTGCTATACCAGGTTAATCCTTTAACGAGGACCACTATCCTTGATTTGATTGATTTTACCTTTGTTTTGGTGGTTCTATTTTGTTTTCTTGATTGAGAATCTAGTCTCGAGAGGTTGAGGTCGCTGATAACTAGGAATTTCTAGGATCGTGTATTCCACACAAAGCGGGAACACGAGGGTCGCTGCGGTGACCACTCAAAATCCCTAATTAATCAACAATTAACCCACACTATAGATCAAACAATTAGAAATAAATGTGGAGTTAAAATTTATTTTTAACTCTGCACAAAAGATGTATAGCAAGCAAGTATGCAGAGAGTTCAAACACAGGGAGCAAACAGGGAAGATCAAACAAATGTGTGTGTGTGAGTGTGAAGTGTTTGTCTACACTATGCAAAGCAAAGATTTTTGTGGGTTTTTAATTTTTATTTTTTTAATTTAATTTTTAATTTTGTATTTTGGTTTTTAATTTTCTGATTTTTTAAATTTTATATTATGTATTTTTTTTCTTTTCAATAGTGGGATATATAAACAAGGTAATAAAAGAGAAGTTAGAATATTGATAAAAATATGCAAAAATAGCCAAAAATTCAGAAATAAAATCTTTTTGGTATTTTTATAATTTTCTACTATTTTGTGATTTTTGGGTATTTTTCAAAATATTTTTGGTATTTTTAAACACTGAAATAAAGCAAAACAATGACTTAGCTACTAGCTGGGGGTAAAATGGGAATTAAAAATATCAAACAACCACAAAATTTTTCCAAACTATTTTTTAAAAAGATAATAAAAATAGGAAACTACAGAACTTGAGTTTACAATTTTTGGAGTTTTCTACAATTTTTTAGATTTTTTTGAAGTTTTTAAGTATTTTTGAATTTTTAAGGTTTTTCTTTTGCAATTTTTAGTGATTTTTGGACTGAGGGAATTTTTTTGGAATTTTTTGAGGTATTTAATATTTTTTGGTATTTTCTAAGCTAAACAGTAGGCAAAAAGCATGTTTTTGATTTTAATAAATATGAAAATGCAATAAAATCAAAAACTAAAAATATGGCGTTAAAGCACAAGTACCCAGGAGCTTAATGTGATTTTTGTGGAATTTTTCAAGTTAAAATGATGCCTTAATTAAATAGATCAAGCAAGCAAAAATGTCATAGCCTCGTAGGGGTAGAAGTGCAAATATCAAAACATCCAGGGGCATCCAAGCAATTTTCCACAAAATATTACACTTAATATTGAAATTTATGGACCAAATACAAATACACAGACCCGCAGGGGTGTCGGCGCAAATTACCCACCAGGGCGCGTGACTTGCACGCGCCTGGCAGGGACTAGAACGCAATTTCAACAAAGCCCGAGGGCTTACATGCAATTAGCCCAAAAGTTTAACATTTAAACTTTAAGTTCTGGGATTAAAATCAAATAACCAAAGGTCCGAGGGCCTTAATGCAAAATGCCCACACCTCACGTGAACCGGTCACGTGAGGTGACGTGGCAGAGGACACGTCTGCAAATACCTAAAGTTCAAGGACCTGGATACAATTTTTACAAAATATTTAAACTATCCTTTAAAGTTTACGGACTAAAAATTAGTTACTAAACTAGAAAGGGTAACTCTGCAAAATACTCCTTCGGCACGATCCGACGGCTGATGCGAGGTCACTTGCCACGTGTCGACGCACGGGCCTCCGATGACGCTTCGGCCTAGACGCGCGTGATTAGATCTTGCAGTAGAGATCGACGGCTGGGGCGTGAAGACGATCAGACGGCTGGCGATGGATCTGGGTTGGGCCGGTGATCGAACGGCTGAAGGACGATGACGAAGAACATGGAAGAACTCGCCGTCTGCGAGCTTCCTTGATCTCCTTCTTCTTCCTCGGGCACTAACTTGAGCTGCAAAATGGCTCAGTTGAATCCTCTGGTCCTCCTCCAGATGCTGGGTGCGACAAAACTCTCCGGCGAAGCCCGGAGAAGCGGCGCGAGGTCGGCGGAGCAGAAGGGCTCCTGGAACCTCGGCGAGAGCAAAATTAGCCCCCAGGTGCTTCAGAGCTTCAGGACCTGCACCAAAACGTGTTAAGGAGGTTGAGGGCAAAATGCCTCGACCTCCAGTGGCTCTCAAAACTGCGGTGATCGGCGAGATGGATACTCACCGGAGTTGCGCTCCGGCGAGGTAATCGAACAGGTGATTTGATGATTGATTTGACGAGAAATGAAGATCTGGATGGACCTAAGACTACCAGGGATGTAACGAGGATAAAAAGGAAGCAAAGAAACAACCTCAATGGCCAGAGCCAAAGGGAATATACCTCTACGGCAAGGCTCGCCGGAGGTGTGGAACACGCTCAGATCAGTCGATGGTCCATCGCCTTGCAGCAAGGAACCTGGAGCTGTCACCTCCAGGTAGCTCGAGCACAACTCAGGGGGGAAAGATCTGGGTGAATCGCGGTTCAAAAATCAAATCAAAGTGGGAGCTGGGTTATATGGGGTTGACGATCAGCAGAGGAAGAACGAAGCAGAGCAGTGGGTGCAGTGATCCTTCGACCAAGGTATCATCAGGGCGGGCATGCCCATTGACCGATGATCAAAAGCTAAGAAGAGTCTATCACGAGATGACGCAAGACCTGGCCTCGAGAAAATGGAGAAAGAGAGGTCAAACGTAGGTCTGACACGGGCTACAGGGCTAAGAACGACCAGTTGACCGAAGTCAACTAGGGCTGAAGCCTGGTTGGTCCACGTGGACCAAGGAAAAATCCCTGATTTTTATTTTGTAAATTCAAATAAAAATAGTAAATGAATGAATTAAAATTTGGTTATTAAATAAAAAATTCTTTATGATTTTATAAAGTATTTAATTCTGATTTTTAATTATTTTTATGGAATATATTTTTATAAGTTTCCTTTTATGCCCTTTATAGGTATAATACCTATATAATTTATTCTTTTATTTTTATTTTGGTATTTTTAACTTCTTTAATTCTATTTATTATTTTGTAAATTTATATAATACTTTTATACACTTAGAAATATTTTTATTTTATTTTTCTGATGTGTTTTGTATATTAAATAAAATACAAGTATGTGTTGTATAGGTATACATATAGGTATAATACCTCTATAATATATATATGTTTATTTTTATTTTGAGTTTGATTTGGGTTTTTATTCATGTTTTAATGTACATAATTATTAGAAATAATATTTACAAAAGTATAAAAATACAAAAATAATGAATAAAGAATAAATTGAATATTTTAATTAGTATAGTTGTACAAGGAGGGTCCAAAACTCAACTTTCAAACCGTAGCTCCGCCAAATGCGAAACCACCACCATTAAATAGATTGTTTTATTCTATATACAATTAAAGGTGAGTTTGCTGCATTTGGAGTTTTCATTTGTGAGATACGGGTCTAGGAAGTTGGGATTCTGGAACTTTATTCAGACCATAACTTTTTAACTGTACATTAATTTTCAGTGAAATTAATTTTGTATTTTTCTTTATAAAATTATCTACAACTTTCATGTACAAAGTTTCTTTATTGGATGTATAAAAAGTGGAACCAAAAATAGGTCCCAAAATGAATAAAGAATGAATAGAATAGTATAGGTCTTTAACCCTTATCTCCCCCTACTTTATTCCTTGTCGACCTATTCATCAAGATGCCTAGGTCTCGGGGTTTTGGGTCATAAAATATTTACAATATTTTATTCTTTTTCTTTTCTTTTATTTATTCTATAATTTTAGCTTTAATTATAGTATTTTATACACTAATTACAGGTACATGCATGAATGCTAAGATGCTATATTTAAGGCTATTTACAGGCATTTGCTAGGGTTTTTGATGCCAAAATGATAGAATAAAGATGATGAAATGTGGATTCATCATCCCCCTATACTTTACCTTTGCTAGTCCCTAGCAAACACTTATGCAATAAGTGCAAAAGAAAAAGAAAGAAAAGAAAAAGAAGAACTTGGATTTAGTTTAATTATCAAACTTGTCTTCACAAAATCAAAGTTTGGAGCTTAAGTCGGACCTTTGGAATTTTAGTGCGGGCGGAACCTTAATGAGAACCGAATTTGAAATCCAACAGTCCTTGAGAATCCAAAACTCTGTCCACGTCTCCTCAATAGCCGGGTCAGAAATACTTCAACTCATACACAAACTCTTACGACTATGAATCTGACTCGTACAATGTAAGTGATGGTGGCTCTCCCCAACTGGAATGACAAAGAAACTGACTTCTCCAGTACGACAACCCAATGATTCCCCAATCCAATAACTCCATCCTCGAGGAGCGGGGTATTCCCTTCTAAGTTCAAGTGGCAACCAACTCAAGAGGAGGGGGTGAAGAGAAGAATGGACGGTAGCCAGTGTAGCTACCTATCCTGGGATGCAAGACCAGTGTAGTCAAGTCATCCAGCTGCAGGCTCACATGATATGACTTTGGAACTCAAGCTTGCTTATTGGCTTTACAACATTCGTACATACTTTGCAGGATTTTTATTTTTGTACATGCCTGAATTTTTTTTACTATTCACAGCAGCATTTACATAAGGAGTTTTTCCTCTTGAGCCAGAAGACTATCCCTCTTTTGAAGCTTTATTGCAACCCACAGCCTCCTGTCTTTAGACTTCCTAATCATTGGATGGGTTGGGATGCACTTCCCTCCCTAGAGGAGGACAAATGTTTCCACTTGTGTGCGTGTCATACCGGCAAATCTAATCCCCTCACCACTCCAACTGAGTTGAGCCATGTGAAAGGTGCAGGTGTCCAAGTTAGGTCATTATCAACAAGAATCGTGCGTGTGCTCCGAAATAATCTACTTAGGCAGTCAAGAATCCATTGAACTAAGTCCCGTGATCCTCAAAGAATTAAGTCAGCTAGACCTGAAGTACCTCAAACCCAGTTCCTATAAGGTTCCTGTTATTAGGTAGATTTTAAGGTCCAATCAAGCTCCAATCTCCAGATTTTACTTAGACTTGTTCAACTATCAAACTCAATCCGAAAAATGCAAATGCTATGCAATGCTATGCAGAAAATATTTTTGTGATGCAATTTTCAAAGGTTTTGAACTTTTTAAGGATTTTTGGAAAGATGATGGTGATGATGCATATGCATTTTTTTTGTATTTTTCAAAGAGGTTTTTCAAATGTTTTTGGATTTTAAGTTTGCAAATGTTTTTGGGATTTTTGAAAACAAAAAGATTTTGGCTGAAAGCTAGGTGAAAATATGTACACGGGAGTGCTTCTTATATATACAAGAAGTGGATTTTAAGAAGTTACAGGGTAAGTGATCAATTTTATAAGTATATATACATATAGTGGATTTTGGTGTGATGTAAATATTCCTCACACTTATTTGACACAGGTTTTTCAAATATTTTTGAAAACTATAGTCCAAAATAATTTTTACAAACATTTTACAAACATGTACACACATTTGAAAATCATTTTGCAAAGGTTTTTAAAACAGTATATATAGATTTTTCAAATATTTTTGCAACCATTTTTCAAATCATTTGCAAATCAATTTTCAAACATTTTATTTCACACAAAGAAAATAAATTTTACAAAACATGTATTTTTACAAAGGTTGAAAACATGTAACAAAACGTTTTCAAAATAGTTTTCAATAAATGTTCACAAAGATTTTCAAACTATTTTTTTAAACATTTTGCAAAAAACATTTTCACCTGATTTATTAATCAGTATTTACAGAAAGATTTTGAGGAACAAAACACCTTTTTATTAAGGATTTTAATGAATTTTAAAGAATTATTAGCCATATTATTAAGAAAATACGAAAGTACGAGTTATGGCTAAAGTATATACAAAGTACATACGACCCCCCTATACTTAGCTTGAGCTATGTCCTCATAGATCGGAGAGAAAAGAGAAGACATAACTCGTACTAAGTATAGACAAGTCTAAATAATAAAGGAATAAAGAAATGAATTAAAGAATGAACCAATGAGAAGTTGACCGTCCCCCCTATACTTAGGATCAAATAATCCTAAGTATAGCAGACTGTACACAAAGCAGGGAGGGTCAAGGGTGGGAATGAACAGATCGTACTCGGATTGTCTCCCCTATACTTAGGGTAAAATAGCCCTAAGTATAGACAAGAAGAGGAGACAATGGAGAGGATCGGAATAAATGAAAACTCGGGGTGCAAACCCCCTATACTTAGGACAAAGTACATCCTAAGTACAGAAAACTGACAACAAGGGGTGCACCTTTTTGATAGATAAAGAAAATAGAAAAGGAAAAGAAGAAAAGAAGAAAAGAAGAACATAAATCAACAGATGAAAGAGTGATATGAACAGATGGATCTGTACAGCGGAAGATGGAATTGATCACCATGTATGAGATGCAGATGGTGTGAGTCAAAGTACACATCTCATACCAGAAGAATGGGGACAACGTCGATGGTCGGCGGATCATGATCTAGATATAGCTTCAGGCGTTGCCCATTGACGCGGAAGGTAGAGGAAGATGACGGTTCGGATATGTCGATGCTGCCATTGTCATGTACCTTCCTGACCACATATGGACCTTTCCACTTGCTCTGTAGTTTCCCTGGGAATAATTTCAGCCTGGAATCAAACAACCATACTCTCTGATCTGGCTCAAACTGTTTATGGCTGATATGGAAATCGTGCCATGTTTTCACTTTCTCCTTGTACTGTAGGATGTTGGAAAAGGCTGTATCTCTCAATTCTTCCAGGGCTGCCAATTTTGCTCTTCTTTGTTCTCCTATACTCTCGGGATCTAACAGTAACTCAGTGACTGCCCAAAAAGATTTGTGCTTGATTTCCACTGGCAAATGGCATGGCTTGCCATAGACGAGACGAAAGGGAGATGTACCCAATGGATTCTTGAAAGAAGTCTGATAGGCCCACAAGACCAAGTCCAAAAGCTGTGACCAATCCTTTCGGTTTGGGCGGATGACCTTCTGCAAGATAGTTTTTATCTCCCGGTTCGATACTTCGGCAAGACCATTAGTCTGAGGGTGATACGGTGTGGCAACCCGATGGTCAATGCCGAACTCGTCTACAAGGGCCCTAACCTTATCATTGATGAAATGAGACCCCCCGTCTGAAATCTAGACTCTCGGTACCTCGAACCGTGAAATGATATTTTTCCTCAAGAATTTGCACACGGTTTTAGCATCTGCGACTCGGGCGGGGATGGCCTCAACCCATCGGCTGACATAATCAACAGCAAGCAAAATATGCTCGAATCCCTGACTCTTAGGAAATAGACCCATGAAATCAATCCCCCATGCATCAAAAACCTCACAAAAGTGAATGGGTTGCATGGGCATCATGTCTCTTTGTCCGCAGGTTCCCATTTTCTGACAGTCAGTACATCTCTTCACGAACTCATCAGAATCCTTGAAGAGAGTAGGCCATCATAGGCCGGATTGAAGCACCTTCTGTGCTGTCCTTTTTCCAGAATGATGTCCTCCTGCCTCAAGCTTGTGGCAGTATGTGAGGACGCTGTGATGCTCTTCTTGAGGAATGCACCTCCTCCAGATGTTGTCCCCTCCTTCATGATAAAGGACGGGATCCTCCCAATGGTAAAACTTGGCCTTCGCCAGGAAGGTCTCGAGTTTCTGCCTGGGCCAACCTTGTGGGACTGTCTTGGCGACAAGATAGTTCACAATGTCAGCGTACCATGGGAGCGATGTGATAGCCAAGATTGCCTCATCCGGAAATGTCTCTTTGATAGGTGCGCTGGGCTCAGATTCCTCAAGATTCTCCAATCTGGAGAGATGATCCGCCACCACATTCTTGACTCCAGGCTTATCCTTAATCTCAATATCAAATTCCTAGAGTAGAAGGATCCATCCGGTAAGACGTGCTTTGGCATCCTTCTTAGCCATTAAGTACTGGATGGCGGTGTGATCAGTGTAGATTGTCACTCTAGATCCGAGAATATAAGATCTATACTTATCCAAAGCAAAGACTACGTCCAGCATCTCTTTCTCAGTCACAGTGTAATTCCGCTGAGCGGCATCCAAAGTCCGGCTGGCATAGTGAATGGCAAAAGGTAAACCATCCCTCCTCTGTCCAAGCACAGCCCCAACGGCAAAATTTGAAGCATCCGTCATGATCTCGAATGGGAGAGACCAATCAGGCGGCTGAAGGACAGGAGCTGAAACAACCATACCTTTGAGAGTCTCAAAAGATGCAAGACACTTATCATTGACAATAAACTCAGTGTCTTTTGTCAGCAAGTCAGTAAGAGGTCGGGAAATACGACTGAAGTCCTGAATGAACCGTCGGTAGAAACCGACATGCCCCAGAAAAGACCGCAACTGACGCAAGTTGGACGGTGGATTAAGTTTTCTGATGATATCCACCTTGGCCGGATCGACCTCCATGCCCCTGTTGGAGACGATATGATCGAGGACCATCCCTTGAGTCACCATAAAGTGGCTCTTCTCCCAAGATAAAACAAGATTGACCTCTATGCAGCGCTGAAGCACACGGTCTAGGCTGTCAAGACAAGCATCGAACCCGTTGCCATAGACCGAGAAGTCATCCATGAAGACCTCTAAACAGTCACCCACCATGTCTGAGAAGATGGACAACATGCACCTTTGGAATGTCGCCGGAGCGTTACATAGACCAAAGGGCATCCGTCTGAAAGCATATGTCCCAAACGGACAGGTGAATGTCGTTTTCTCCTGGTCTTCGGGTGCAATGGCCACTTGATTGTATCCGGAGTACCCGTCAAGAAAACAGTAATGACTCTTCCCAGCTAGCCGCTCGATAATCTGATCAATGAATGACAGCGGGAAATGATCCTTCTTGGTGGCATCATTCAATCGTCTGTAGTCCACACAAACCCTCCAAGAAGTGGGTACTCGGGTAGGGATCTCCTCTCCAGACTCATTGACAACTGTAGTGATACCCGTCTTCTTGGGCACCACGTGTAACGGACTAACCCATTTAGAATCGGAGATGGGGTAGATAAAATCGACGCTCCACCACTTCGAAATTTCTTTCATAACTACGTCTCGAAGATTCGGGTTCAGCCGTCGCTGGAACTCACGTGACGGCCTAGCGTCATCCTCAAGATAGATGTGGTGAGAGCACAGAGTCGGACTAATCCCCTGGAGATCAGCTATACTCCATCCGATTGCCTTGCGGTTTCTTTTAAGAACCTCCATCAGACGAGATTCTTGCTCTCCAATCAAACCTGCTGAGATAATGACTGGGTGCATATCTGGCTCACTCGCAAGGAATCTATACTTCAACGACTGCGGCAGAGGTTTCAATTCTGGACAACTGGGAGGTGGCAGATCTGGCTTCTGATCTGTTTGTGTGAAGGCGACCAGGTCTGCATGGGAGAACTCTCGCTCTGCATGAATCTCTGATGAAGGGCGGCCTGCTAAATCATCAATAAACTGCACTGGCTCGCACTCTGTCATGGCTGTTGGCTCAGAAGGAATCAGACAAGGCAAATAGTCATCAAAATCATCCCAATCGATGTCTGAATCCGAGGGATCATAAGAAGATGAGTAAGAATGAAAATCATCGTCACCACTCGTCCCGACACTGTCAGCCTCAGGTGTATCCTCGTCCAGGGGTGTGCTCTCCCGGCTCTCGACTGCCATAAGCGTTAGATATAGTGAATCTGTAGGCAAGGCGAGGGTCGGTGCTACAAGATCTGTCCAGTTGGATTCATCATCTGTCATCATAAAATCGCACTCCTGGTGGATGTCTAGCTTTTCCTCTGTCATCTGCACGGCTTCGCTTGACTGCTCCGAGCATTCTAACTCTCTGGCTCTGGTTTCCTCGATCGTCTCTATTTGTATGATTTCGCCCTCTACACGAAAACATACCTTCCCACTATTATGATCGGTTACCGCCTTGGCTGTGGTCAAGAATGGACATCCGAGAATGATGGGGGCATCAGTTACCGACTCAGGGATCTCCATGTCCAACACAACGAAGTCTACGGGGAATTTCAGGCCCTGAATGGTGATGAATCTGTGATTCATCACTTCAAAAGTCAAAAATAGAGCCTTGTTCCCGAGTAAATAGAGGCATATTTCCCTTTATAATGCATAAATAGCATTCATGCATACATACATAATACATACATTTTAGCAGTGCATTTGCATTTAAATAAGAAGCCAAAAATCCCTTGTAAAATATCCACTTACTAAAATAACCTCTTCCCTATGATATGTACTCCTTAGTTAATAATATAGGGAAGAAAGCCAAAAATCCCCCTTGTAAATTAGTCAATAAAGCCCTAGAACCCCTGGACAATGAAATACATATAGGACCCTCACTCAAACTCCAAAATAGGTCTACTCACTCTTAGAATACTACACATTAAAAGACCTTTAAAATGAGACTAATTTCATCCAATTTGGAGCTCGTATGGGAAAGTTGGGTTTTTGGGCCACTTTGTACACTACATATGTAAATTTGTATCTTTGTATTTATGTATCATATTTGACCTCATCTCCGTCTTTGGTCAACATGAAACTTGTAGATCTCATCGAGATCTACAACTTTCATGTTTTGAGTTTTTCCAAATTCGGCCCCCTCTTCTCTCTACACATATATTTTCTTCCAGCCATTCACAGCAGGCCACGTGGCACCATCTGGTCGCGCCACGCGGCCCGCTCCCCATACCCAAGCCGCCTCTACCCTCAGCCGTTGGATGACACTTTCAATCCAACGGCCACTTGATGACCACATGCGCTTTGTATTTCCACCGTCGGATCAAGACCCCCGCTTCATCTGACCCGCTCGTCAACGCTCTCTCCTCCACAAGACACGTGGCGCTTCCACGACCCTCAGATCACGCCTCAGCCCTTCCATCTGAGCCGTCAGCTCCACAGGCATCTAAGCCACCCGATTAAACACCCGATGCTCATCACAGCCGTCCACTGGCGCTTCGCCTACATTCCGCCACGTGGGCGCTTCCTAACGCTCAGATCATCGCTCCAGATCTCCATCCACACCGTTCCATCCCGCCTCGATCACCACCGTTGGATCACAAGATCCAGCGATGGAGACTTTGTCTTCCACCTCCAGACGCCCCTCTCTCCCACGTTCTCTGCCTTGCGGGAGGGGCACCCCCTTCCTATTCTTGGCCGTGCCTCCACCACCGTCGACGACCACCATCACCTCCACGTCCTTCCCCACTCATCCATCATCCTCGCCAGTCACTTCATTTCCCACGTCGATCGCTAGCTACGCCCCACTACCTCCATGAACTTCGCCCCATCACCAGGCCCCTCATCTACTTCACCCTTTAAATACTCCACCACCGGCCATCGTCGCACCTATCCACCATTCCAGAGAGCTTCCCTGAGCTCCTATCTTCCGATTGGTGACATCGATTTGACGAATCTTTGAGCGAAGAAGGGTTTCTTCTCCGACGAGATCCACGGCATCTCCGCCGTGTCGCAGCTGCCCTCCGTGACGCTGCACGAGCTCGGGACCCTACCGACCCCTTGAGCGATGACCTAGAAGCTCCCTTCGAGCTCCTGATCCCAGGTAACCCCCTCCATTTCCCCTCCGATCTTCTTCTTATTCTTTCTTTGTCTTCTCCGATTTAATTACACGTCCACGATCATCTTCTCGCTTCGCCTTCACTCCGCCGAGCTCCGTGACGGAGCTCTCATCCTCGCTGACCCCTCCGCACCCTCAGACACTCCACTCCACCATCCATCGACCTCCAGCTCCGCCACTTGGCCGGAGCACCGTCACTGGAGCATCTCCCTCCGCCTTAGGCCTCGCCAACCATCCTTCCACCTTCACGATTACACGCACGGGCTTCGGCTCCTTCTCTAACACTTGCAGGTACCTCTTCATTCACTGATTGGAAGACCACCAGGGCACCTTTGGAGCTTCGTCTCCAGCCACCTCCGACGACCTTCTCCAGCTCCTGAGACCATCAGCACCTCCGCCGCATCGCCACGCGTCTTCTAGGATATCTCCGAGTCCTCGGAGAGCTTCATCGACATCTGGAGGAACGGGCGGAGCCAACACTACTTCGTTGGAGCCCCGCCATCTCCTCCGCAGGCGGCGGAGGCACGTCGAAGAAGAAGCCCAATGGCCGTTCGATCATCTCGATCGGACGGTCCGCAGTCAGCCACGTCGCCAGTCCACCGGAGCTTGCAGACGACCGTAGGATCATTACTGATCCCACAGCCAGGAGCCCTCCACGTCGCCTCGCCCTGGAGCCTTTGGATCATCCTTGATCCAACGGATCAATCCACGCCACGTGCCAGCATTTCATCACCGTTGGACCAGCCTCGATCCCACGGTCGAGATTCGTCCAAGTCGCCCGATCCGAGCCTCTTCCCCAACCACTAGGCTCGGATCCCCGAAGCAACTCCGAGCCAGATCCGAACCTCCGGAAGCCCCCGAGCCATCATCCGAGCGTCCGCAGCCATCCGAGCCTAGGCCGCCCACGTGAGGAGCACGTGCGGTCTGGGAAATTTACATAGAGGCCCTTGGGACTTTTCATAATTACAAAGAGGTCCCTGTGAAGCAGACCCCACGTGAGGAGCACGTGTCCCGTGGAGAATCTGCATCCACCCCCCAGCATAATAGGTAATTGCATTTTAGTCCCTGTCAGCATATTTGCTTTATGTATTTTTATTTTCCTGTATTGCATTTACACCACTGTGTTTGCACGCATCCCTAGGCTGCATTTTACATCATTTTTCAATTCTAAAAATTGCATTTTGTTGAGAAACTTGTCCTCTGTCTATTGAGCCATGTGTCATGTTTTTGTAATTTCAGTGGAATTTTAAATGAATTAATTGGTTAATTTGTGGAATATTTTGCCCAGTGACACCTTTTAATTTCTAGTTAATTCTCTGTGGTTCCAAAAATCCTCAAAAATTCACAGTAGCTTAAGGACAGTGATCTTAACATGCCATAAAAAGTTCATGTCATTTGCACACATTTCGAGGCCTAAATAAATTGTTGAGTGATTTTCTCATTTTAATTTTAATAAATTCATTTCACAATGAAATTAAGATCTGTCAATTTTCCTGGATTCCTTATCATTAGTGCTATCTAGGATAATTTTATCTCTTGAAAAAATTGTGATTTGTTATTTATTAAAAATTAAATAGTGAGAATCACCCTGTCTGCATATTTAATTCACAGTAAATTTATTTAGTGTCTAAAAATTCCAAAAAAATTAGGGTAGATCATTTTCATCATAGTTAATCATCTATCCAATTTTTAGAATTTTTGGACTTCATTTGATATCCTAATTGAATTGAACTTTATATTGGCCTGCTGGTTGCGTGTGTCTGCATAGAAATTAGAAAAAAAGAACAAAAAAATAATTCCCCGAAAATCACACACTTGATCTTTGCTAAAATTCACCTAAGGAGACAGATGCCTCCCTGAGTTCGACCTTGGACTTCCACCAAGTAAAAAAATCATCGCTTGAAATTGGCTCAAACCTTATTTAAGTGGTTTTTGATTAGCCCTCGTATCCGACTGCAACGAACGACATTAAACTTAATTTGGACATTAATTTGTCCGAATTAACATAGGGTGTGGGCGGCTATCAAAATGGCGCCGTTGCCGGGGAGGCACGGCTTAGGTTAATTTTTAGTGATATTTTGAGTGTTTGATTTCTTATCCCCGGGTAGTCTGACCCCCGGTTTTCTTGTAATTATTCTCTCTTTTATTTCTCTGCACCATTTTATTTTTTGATTCACTCTCTGACCTCACTCTTTTTTCCGTGCGAGGAACGTGAGGAGTCTTGGACGCTTCGACGATCGAGAATTTTAATTGAGTGATTAGAGAGGCATTGTAATTTTTTTATTCCTTTTTTCGCATCATTTCCAGCGATTTTCGTTTGGGATCTCGCGCGTGTAAGTATAGTGGAACTGTGTCCCGTGTGCTGTGTGGGTGAATGTAATTTAGATTACACTAGCGGCTCCTCGAGCCACTCTAGGATTTGCTTGTGCTCGTAAATTATTAGGACCACACAATAAACTTAAAAGACGCACCTAGACCGCAGTACTTAGTCAAATTAAACTGTTCTTCACGCTAATAGAACTGCCTATCTAGGAGCGGCTTTCATCGCTTGCATTTGCATCTAGATTAAAAAGTTTTCAATTCTGTTCTGCATCCTGCATAAAAAAGCGAAGGGATCACTGTATGTATTCTTCACTCAGCATAAGCATCATCGATTTTCGTGCATTGGCTTTTCTCGATTTCCCCCTCTGATTTTCACATTTAAATTAAAAAGGAAATTGGGACTGTCCGATAGGCGTGCTGTGTGGTGGACTTAATCAGTGATAACCTAACTTAAATCGGGACTGCTAAACAGTATTGACCAAAAAAGGAATAAAATTGGAAAATTGCTTGCGGGAGTTTAATCCCCGACCTTGTATTCAGGCTGAGTGAGGGTACTTGAGTGTGTGTGAACACCTTAAGGCAGAGCCCAAATCCCTGCCTTCCATATCACGGTCTAACTGATTCTAGCAAATATCACAAGTCGAATAATTTCAGATTCTTTGACTAGTACCAAGTAGCCTCCGCCTGTCTCAGGTAGATAGGGGCGAAATTGTGGTACTCTGCGACAAGCTGCCAGTAACCCCCCGGGGTGAAGTTCTGACCTTGTCAGCCTCCGTCTGCTTGCAGGTAGATAGGGGTGTGGTCATTGAATCCATCGGCTTGGGATAGGAGCAAAGAAAGTAAGGAGCGGCGGTATCTTAGGCGACAGGTTAAACATGGAAGACGCATCCGGCTCTGAGCCGACTTCCCTATAGGCCGCGTAATCCTTGCTATTTTTGCTTGAAAATCACACTTAAAAACTACAAGATTAATTGGACTCGATTTCGAGTCCTTCACTATGTTGAGTGTGAACCCAGGGTCTTGGATTGATTTTTGCTTGCTTCAGGTAGGAGTAAAATCCTATCTTCTTCTCGCCTCATCAAGATGAGTGACTGGGGAGATCTCGACGCATTATTCACCGATCTCTCTATGAGTCCCCCAAGTAACTCATTTTCATCGGTCCAAGCGTACCTTGGACCACCCAGGACTCATGACCCTCTTGAGTCCTGGTTCCCTCATGCTCAGGGTGGTTACTCTCAAACCAACCCTTTCATCTCCTCCGAGATTACCGAGGAAGACTATTGCCTCGGTAATCCCTTCCTTGATTTGCCCTCTAACACTGATCTTATTTCCCAACCAGAACTAGAGGACAAGATGCCGCCAAAGATTCCACCGGATGAGGACCAAATACGACAGATTCTTGCTCGCCTTGCTGAAGTCGAACAGAAGAATGCAGATCTAACAGCACAGATGGGACAAATTATAGTCGCTAGAGGAATCGACCGACCAATGGTCGATACCTACAACCCGGCGGAGAACGAGATTCAGAACTGGTTAGCACCCGCAGTTCCCACCCAGGCATTTGAGCTGAAGCCCCACTTCCTTAGTCTGCTTCCGAAGTTCAACGGAAACCTCAATGAAGAACCATACACTTTCCTCCGTGACTTCGAGCTGGTGTGCAACAATCTTAGCCATCCCAATGTTGGCCAAGATTATATCCGACTGAAGGCCACCCCTTTTGCCTTAGGAGATAAGGCTGCTCATTGGCTGAAAAACTTGGGGGTGGTATGTACTACCTGGATGCAGTTCAAGGACCTATTCTTGAAAAAGTTCTACCCTCTCAGTAGGACTAACCAGATGAGAACGAAGATCGCCAGCTTCGCTCAAGGACCCAGTGAACCTTTCCATGAAGCTTGGGATAGGTTCAATGATTTAGTGCAGAAATGCCCATGCCACGGCATTTCGAAGGCGATCTTAGTACAGACCTTGTTCTGTGGTCTAACCCCGGAGATGCAGGGGTTAGTCAGCGCCGCCTGTGGAGGAAGCTATCTGAACAAAAACGAGCATGCCATATGGAAGATCCTTGAGCAAATGGCGGAAACCGGCAGGTCACAGGCCACAAGGGCCTATCAGTTGTCTCCCTCAATCCTATCCAATGAGACAACCCGAAGGACTGTAGCAGATCTGACTGAGGACCTCATCCCCAGCATGGGGATGATTGCCGACAAGCTTACCATGGTTGAGCAGATCCACAAGAGAGTCGCGGAGATGGAGTCTCTTTCGCGCCTACCGAAGCAAGTGGAGGAACTTTCTGAGAAGGTAGCTAAGATAAAGCTACCTACCCCTTCTGCACCACCTGTACCTGTACATCGAGTCCATCTTGTACAGGAACAGGCACCGGGGTCTCAGAGTAGCTGGGACCAGACTTACACCCAGCAGAACCAGCATGCACCCCCACAAGTGGAGACGGGATATGAGGAGCCTCCGCCAGTGTACGAGATCAACGAGCTTTGGTATAGCCGTGACCCGATGGTCAGGCAGATCGAAATGGGGAAGGATCAGCCACACCGCCCACCCCCAGTCTACCAAGAAACCAGGCCCGTTCCCATACCACACTTTCAGTCCAGGCCAGAACAGGGGTACCAGCAGCAGCAGCGCACCTATCAGCAGGGGCCAGCACCGTCCCATCAGCAACAGCAATATCGGCATGGCCAGCAGGGCCAATACAGAACCGCATCTACACAGCAGCAAGCCCAGCCCACCGAATTGGAGTCTCTCACCTTGGCGATCCAGACCCTGTCTGATAGGGTCCAACAGATGCAGAATGACTACCTGGACATGAGAACCGACATCAATCGGGTCTCTCGTACCCAGGACCAACAGATGGCGCCAAAGACCCCAATTCCCGCACAGGTTCAGGCCAACCCGAACAGCTTACACCGGGGCCAGAACCGACCTCGAGATCAGGTATATTATTCAGATAATTATTTATCTGAACATGAGATCCTTTCGTCCGATAATGTAAATCATATGTCCCTCAGGAGCGGAAGGACCGTGACCATACCTGATTGGGCACGGGCACAGAAGGAAGGAGCCTCCGAGACTCTACCTGAGGAGAACTCGGAGGAAGAAGAGGAGGAGCATCACCACCACCATCGCCAGCAGAAGAAGAGAACATCTGAGTCCTCGAAGCAACATTCTCGCATTTGCATGGAGTCTGAAGAAACCGATGAAGAGCCTGCACCTCCATCTGAGGAGGATCGTCCAGCAGTCGCGGAAGAAGCATCACCGGTTTCGCCTCAGCATTTTCATTGCAGTCAGAGTCAGAGTCCTAGTTTGTTTCAGAGTCAGAGTCATGTAAATAACTCAGTTCTTAATCGTAATGAGAATCTTTCAGTTTCCGAACATGAGTTGGAGTCAATAATCCCTTTCCCCCGAGATCTCAAGGGTGGAAAGAAGAAAACCAAAAAAATCCAAAAAGATGACCCTGAGATGGCTGAATTCTGCAATAAACACATCAAGGTCACAATACCCTTTGACAAGTTCGTGGAAATGACCCCTGCATTCCAAAAATACCTTAAGGTGAGATGCACACCTACTAGGGTTAGCAGGAAAACCAAAAGCCGTGTTGATAGCCACGACTTGTGCAATAAAGAACTCGTTTCCTAGGAAACGAAGAGACATGGGTGCACATTATGTAGTGAGTCATGTTGATGACATCGCGTTTGCACGCACTCTCCTAGACAATGGTTCCTCAATCAATCTGATGCCTATAACCCTCTATGAGCGGTTTAATCTCGGACCTCTTAGGAAATCTAGAGCTCTTCTATAGTTTGCTGACAAATCAACCAAGAGGTCCCAAGGAGAATTAAGGAACATTGTGATCAAAGTCGAGGGGCAAGAATACATGGTGGACTTCACTGTCCTAGATATGGAAACCCCTCGTAATTGGAGAGATTCCCAGATTATTCTAGGTAGGCCCTTCCTCAGAACAGCAGGGGCCTTATTTGATTATAAGAATGGGAAGATTCAGTTCCAAACTCCAGGCGGAGATGAGGAACTTGAAATGAAGCAGACAAGATGGCAGAGATCGGATTCAGAATCCAGCACCGAGTACTCTTCTACCGGAACAGACTGCGAGCATGTAGACTTAGTTGGGCCATGGAGACAGAACCCAGCTAGCACTGATGTGTCCATCTCCTCCGAAGATGATCCAGTGCATGAGTCAGTCTGCGAGATCGTCAAGAACGAGTACAACTCTGAGCCTGCATCGCCCTACATCTTCGATGATGTAGAGGTCCAGTTGGGCCTGTCAGTCCTTACATCTTTAGGACAATCGGAAGATGAGGATAACGAGTCGGACGAGACGTTTGCCGATTGTATGGAGACCTTTGACGATCCGACTCCAGAGCCGAACTTGGTAGCAGCTATCACAGAAAACGATCCAGCCACTTCCAACACTGAACCAGATCAGATTGAGCCAGATTTTTTAGACGATTGATAAACACGAAATTCGATGTGGTCAAAATTGGTGTCTCACACAAGGAGGAGACGACCGTCGCTGTGGCGACTCACAAGTGAATCTCGTATTTAATCAACAAGTAACCCACACTAAAGATCAACAATTAGAAATAATGTGGAGTTAAAATTTATTTTTAACTCTGCACAAATGGTGTATAGTGACAAGTATGCAGAGAGTTCGAACACAGGGAGCAAGCGGGGTAATTCAAACAATTGTGCTCAAGAGAGAGTGTGTGTGAAGTGTCTACACTAAGCAAGCAAGCAAATAAATTTTTGTGGGTTTTTAATTTTAATTTTTTTATTTTTTATTTAATTTTTAATTTTTGTATTTTGCTTTTTAATTTTCTGATTTTTATATTTTATAATTTATATATTTTTTTCTTTTTGAATATTGGAAATTAAAAACAATGTAATGAAAGGAAAAAAAATGTTTATAAAAATGTGCAAAAATAACCAGAAATTCAGAAATGAAATGTTTTTGATATTTTTAGGATTTTTTAGTGTTTTTGTGATTTTTGGGGATTTTTCAAGGTGTTTTTGGTATTTTTAATTACTGAAATAAGAGAAAACAGTGACAAAGTTGCTGGCTGTAAGTAAAATGGAAATTAAAAATAGACAACAGCCACAAAATTTTTGCAAACTATTTCTCAAATAAAAAGAACAAAATATAGAACAAACAGAACCTGAGTTTGTATTTTTTTGGAATTTTCTTTGATTTTGTATATTTTTTTGAAGTTTTTGAGTGTTTTTAAATTTTTAGTGTTTTTTTTTTGAGATTTTTAGTGATTTTTGGACTGACACTAGAATAGGATAAAATAGACACTAGGTAATTTTTTTTGGAATTTTTCGAAGTGTTTTAATATTTTTTTGGCATTTTCTAAGCTAGACAGTAGAGAAAAAGCATGTTTTTGATTTTTAGTAAATATAAAGATAAAATAAAATCAAAAACTAAATTTAGGGCGTGGAAGAACACATGCACATGAGATTAAGTTTAAAATTTGAGAAATTTTGGGATTCAAATGATACCCTAATTAATTCATGCAAGCATACAAAAATTAAAGGTCTAGCAGGGATCTTTCTGCAAATATCAAAACTATGGGGGCACACCCGCAATTTCACCACAAAATTTACACTACAACAAAATGTTTCTGGGCCAGACAATAAAACCAAAAGCCGCTAGGGCTTGGTTGCAAAAATCCCCAAGCTCACGTGAGTTACACACGCGCCTGACAGGGGTACGTGTGTAATATCACAAAAGGTTGGGGGCTGAACTCTAAAATGCCCAGAAATAATAAACTCTTAACACTAATCTTAGAACTAGAAATAAACACGCCAAAGTTCTTGGGTTACTTCGCAAAAAGTCCAGACGCACGTGACAGGCACGTGCGCCAGGCGAGGACCTGTTTGCAATTCGAAAGAGTTCTGGGGGTCTTTTACTAAATATTACAAAAAGATATTAAAGGCCGAGGAATGTTTCTGGAGTATTAATTAACACAAAAATTGCACAGGGGTACTAGACAAAATTACCCAAGGCAGGGGTTGATCCAACGGTCGACGACCCTTTACTTATGCCACGTGTCCGCGCGAGGTCGTCCTATACCCGTTCGCTGCCAACAGCCACGATCAGATCAGCTGGGGGAGATCAACGGCTGCAGGCGAGGAAGATCCTACGGTAGCTGTACGCCTGGAGCGCCGGCCTTCATCCAACGGTAGCAGAGGTGGGAGGAGGAACCGGGAAGAAGGTTCGGTTCGGCGATCCTCTACGAGCTCAACCTCCGACTTCCACCGGTCTTGAAGCTCCCAAAAATGGCTGTTGCGCTTCCTACAAGGAACCTCTATGTGCTGGTAGCCTCAGATCCGCCGGAGGAGCGTCGTAGCACGACCACGAAGGTGGCGGAGCGAAGTGCCTCAAAGTGTTTCCGGCGAAGGGCAAAATGGCTCCAGGAGATTTAACGTCCACAGTCCTGCAACAAAAATGGTTATGGGGGTTGCGGGCAAAGTGCCGCAACCACCCAGAGGGCGAAAAACGGGGGAAATGGCAGAATGGAGGCTCACCGGAGCTCGCTCCGGTGAGGGGTCGAATGAAGCGAACAAATGGATGAAGGATGAAGATAATGATGGGGATCTGATTCTACGCCTACCAGAAGCTAAAGCAAACAAAAGAAAAGAGAGAAAATATACCTCAGAGCAAGGTGGTCGAGGTTTGATACCTCACGGCGGCGCAGCCACCGGAGATGGCTGGGAGCTCACCTAGGCTCGATTGGCACCTCAACAAGGTGCTGGGATCTTCCCCTGTCACCGGGGATCCCAGGCCAATCCTCGGAAGTCTCCACCAAGCCACAAGGCGGGTCCAAAAGGCTATGGAAGATTTGGGGTGGTTTTTGAAATATGGTGGAGAGGCGAGTTTCGAGGAGGAGTCACGGGCGAGCCACGACGATCTGGGAAGATCTGATAGGTCGGCGGGCTAGGTGGATCTACAGGGAAGATTTTTGCAGAAGAAGCTTTCGCGAAAAGATGAAAGGATCAGCCCCCAAAAAATGTTAAAGACGGGTCAAAAACTTCCCTGACAACAGCTACAGGAGTAGGACCAGGGAGTTGACCCGAGGTCAACTCTCCTGGTCCCCTGGTTGGTCCACGTGGACCAACCAGGAAAAACTCCTGGAAAAAGATTTAAAAAATATTTAAAAAATAGAAATAGGCCGAATTAAATAATACTTATAAAATAAAAAATATCTGTTATTTTATGTAGTATTTTATTATGATTTTTAATTATTTTTATGAGTTATATTTTTACAAGTCCACTTTTTAGCCCTATATAGGTATATTACCTATGTATTTTAGTATTCTATTTTTACTTTATGTATTTTAATTTTATTCTTTTTATTTCTTATTTTCTAAAATTGTAAGATACTTTTATATACACAAATATATTTTTAGTTTATTGATCTGATATGTTTTGTATATTTAATAAATTATAAGTATAGAAAGTATAGGTTTGTATGTAGGTGTTGTATCTAGGTATTTTATTTACAAGTATTTTTATTTTGAGTTTTTCTTTGCATTTTTATTCTGATTTTGATATACAAAATTATTATAATTAATAATTACAAGATTATAAAAATATAAAAATGAATAAATAATGAATAAAGAATAAATTGAGTATTTTATTCAGTACAGGTATACAATAGGTGTCCAAAACTCAACTTTCAAACCGTAGCTCCTCCAAATGCGAAACCACCGCCATTAAATAGCTCATTTTGAATTATATACAATTAAAGGTGAGTTTGATGCATTTGGAGTTTTCATTTGTGAGATACGGGTCTGGGAAGTTGGGATTCTGGATTTTTATTCAGATCATAACTTTTTATCTGTGTAATCTTTTTCTGTGAAATCAATTTTGTATTTTTATTTATAAAATTATCTACAACTTTCATGTACAAAGTTTCTTTATTTGATGTATAAAAAGTGGAACTAAAAAATAGGTCCAAAAATGAATAAAGAATGAATAGAATGTATAGGTATTTTATCTGTATTTCTGACCTTATCTCCCCCTACTTTATTCCTGGTCGACCTATTCATCAAGATGCCTAGGTCTCGGGGTTTCGGGTCATAAAATATTTACAATATTTTATTCTTTTTCTTTTCTTTATTTATTCTATAATTTTGGCTTTAATTACACTATTTTATACACTAAATAGATGCACATGCATGAATTCTAAGATGATGGAATTAATGCTATTTACAGGCATTTGCTAGGGTTTTTGATGCCAAAATGATAGAATAAAGATGATGAAATGTGGATTCATCATCCCCCTATACTTTACCTTTGCTAGTCCCTAGCAAACACTTAAGCAATAAGTGCAAAAAGAAGAAGAAAGAAAAGAAAAGAAAAAGAAGAAATGTGCATTTTATTTGATTATCGAACTTGTCTTCACAAAATCAAAGTTTGGAGCTTAAGTAGGACCTTTGGAATTTTAGTGCGGGTGGAACCTTATTGAAAACCGAATTTGAAATCCAACAGTCCCTGAGAATCCCAAAACTCTGTCCAAGTCTCCTCAATAGCCAGGTCAGAAATATCTCAATTCATACGCAAACTCTTAAGACTATGAATCTGACTCGTACAGTGTAAGTGATGGTGGCTCTCCCCAACTAGAATGGCAAAGAAACTGACTTCTCCAGTACGACAACCCAATGATTCCCCAATCCAATGACTCCATCCTCGAGGAGCGGGGTATTCCCTTCTAAGTTCAAGTGGCAACCAGCTCAAGAGGAGGGGGTGAAGAGAAAGAATGGACGATAGCCAGTGTAGCTACCTATCCGAGGATGCAAGACCAGTGTAGTCAAGTCATCCAGCTGCAGGCTCACATGATATGACTTTGGAACTCAAGCTTGCTTATTGACTTTACAACATATGTACATACTTTGCAGGCTTTTTATTTTTGTACCTGCCTGAATTTTTTTTGAATACTATATACAGCAGCATTTACATAAGGAGTTTTTCCTCTTGAGCCAGTAGACTATCCCTCTTTTGAAGCTTTATCGTAACCCACAGCCTCCTGTCTTTAGACTTCCTTATCACTGGACGGGTTGGGGTGCACTTCCCTCCCTAGAGGAGGACAAATGTTTCCACTTGTGTGTGTCTCATACCGGCAAATCCAATCCCCTCACCACTCCAACTGAGTTGAGCCATGTGAAAGGTGCAGGTGTCCAAGTTAGGTCATTATCAACAAGAGTCGTGCGTGTGCTCCGAAATACTCTACTTAGGCGGTCAAGAATCCATTGAACCAAGTCTCGTGATCCTCAAAGAATTAAGTCAACTAGACCTGAAGTACCTCAAACCCAGTTCCTATAAGGTCCCTGTTATTAGGTAGATTTTAAGGTCCAATCAAGCTCCACTCTTCAGATTTTACTTAGACTTGTTCAACTATCAAACTCAATCCGAAAAATGCGAATGCTATGCAGAAAATATTTTTGTGATGCAATTTTCAAGATTTTGAACTTTTTATGAATTTTTGAAAATATGATGATGATGATGCATATGCATTTTTTGTCTTTTTCAAAAAGATTTTTCAAATGTTTTTGGATTTTAATTTTGCAAATGTTTTTGGGATTTTTGAAAAGAAAAAGTTTTGGCTAAAAGCTAGGTGAAAATATGTACACGGGAGTGCTTCTTATATATACAAGAAGTGGATTTTAAGAATTTACCAGGGTAAGTGGTCAATTTTATACATATATACATAGTGGATTTTGGTGTGATGTTAGTATTCCTCAAACTTATTTGACACAAGCTTTTCACACAATTTTTGAAAACTATAGTCCAAAATAGTTTTTACAAACATTTTACAAACATGTACACACATTTGAAAATCATTTTGCAAAGGTTTTTCAAACAGTATATATAGATTTTTCACAATATTTTTGCAACCATTTTTCAAACCATTTGCAAATCATTTTTCAAACATTTTATTTCATACAAAGAAAAGAAATTTTAACAAACCACACACTTTTACACAGGTTGAAAACATGTAACAAAACATTTTCAAAATAGTTTTCAATAGATGTTCACAAAGATTTTCAAACTATTTTTCAAACATTTTGCAAAAAAACATTTTCACCTGATTTATTAATCAGTAAATACAAAAAGAATTTGAGGAATAAAACACCTTTTTATTAAGAATTTTTAATGAATTTTAAAGAGTAATTAGCCATATTATTAGGAAAATACGAAAGTACGAGTTATGGCTAAAGTATATACGTAGTATATACGACCCCCCTATACTTATCTTGAGTTATGTCCTCATAGATCGGAGAGAAAAGAGAAGACATAACTCGGACTAAGTATAGACGAGTCCAAAGATAAATGAATAAAGGAATGAATGAACAAACGAATGAGAAGTTGACCGTCCCCCCTATACTTAGGATCAAATAATCCTAAGTATAGCAGACTGTACACAAAGCAGGGAGGGTCAAGGGTGGGAATGAACAGATCGTACTCAGATTGTCTCCCCCTATACTTAGGGTAAGATATCCCTAAGTATAGACAAGAAGAGGAGACAATGGAGAGGATCGAAAAGAATGAAGATACTCGGGGTGCACACCCCCCTATACTTAGGACAAAGTACGTCCTAAGTATGGAAAACTGTCTACAAGGTGGCACCTTTTTGATAGATAAAGAAGATAGAAAAGGAAAAGAAGAAAAGAAGAACAGAAGAAAATGAAAGCAGAAGATGGATGAAAAGATCGTGAGGATGTACACGTCACTCCCCCTATACTTAGGGTAAAAGAAGCCCTAAGTATAGGCAACAACAGGAGTGATCAGACGGAACGATGAATGAACACTCAACTCATCTACCCCTCCTATACGTAGGACAAAGTATATCCTAAGCAAGGCAAACACGAGAAATGGGTAGATGAGCAAAAACTGAAGTGACAGAGATAAACAAAGAAGAATGTACAACAGAGGTGGATGTACATATGATCAAGAAGGCCGAAAGCTAACCTTCTTACGAGACCGCTGAGGGATAGATCTGATATGGTGTATGTCGACATCGGGGTCCATAGTAGACGGACACCGATCAGGGTCGGCACGGTGAAGGCTCTCAGTGGAATCAAAATGGAAAGGGACGAACTGATCGATGGAAGCAGTATGGCTCGGTTCTCCCTTGGTGGTCCTATGGTGTGAAGGCACAGACTGGTGAGTGGAAGAAGTACGACTAGGTCCGGCCTTGGAAGTCTCGCCGATATCAAAGTGAAATGGGACAAACTCATCATCCTAGGAAGAAGTGTAATCGGAGTCGTCCTGCAAGTCCTCGTCCAGGTCAAAATCAAAAGGAACGAAATCATCTGTGGAAGTATACGAACTCAGATCGTCCTCAAGAGTCTCACCCGGATCATCTTTTTCATCAAGAGGCCAAAAATTGTGAAGATTCGCATCATAACCGACCTTAATCATCTTGACCTGTGAAGGTCCAGGAACGGACTTATCAGTGGAAGTAGTCAAACTAGGTCCGTCCTGTCTAGTCTTACCTGGGTCATTTGTTGCCTTATGAGGTCTCTCAAAGTAATGGGCAACATCATAAACATCCTCAATAGTCTTGGTATCTGCCCCCTGCTCAAATGGTTCAATCACATAAATACTCTGGATCTCATCAACACATCGCCATACACCAGGAGGAGGAACAGTGAGGTCCATGCTTTCCGACTTCCTCCCCTTTCGGGGGATCCGTCGGGTCTCATCAACGGTCGCTAAGGAAGTATCTCTAGTAGCATCAGGTAGGTCACATGCCTCAGAGTCAGCTATAATCGGTGAAGGTGCATCAGGTGCGGGTCTCTGGTCAACTGTGGGTGCGGTGATCGACACTTCGCTCCCGTCAACAGGACGGAAGCGAACCTCTCCTGATCCGTAATCAATAACGACCCTCGCAGAGGCGAGGAATGGTCGTCCTAGGATGATTGGAGATGGCTCCCCTGTGGAGTTCTCCATGGGCAACACGACAAAATCAACATTGTGGCTCGTGCCCTGAATAGAAATGACGGCGTTTTCAAGGATACCCTTCGGCCTCTTGATAGATCCATCAGCAAACTGAACGATCATCCTGGTTTTCTTGAGAGGCCCTAAGTGAAGAGACTGTACCAGCGAGAAGGGTAATATGCTAATAGATGCACCGCCGTCTAGGAGAGTGCGATCACAAGTATGGTCAGAGATGGTGCGAGTGATGAAAGGTGTAGCTGTGTTCTTCTTATTGGGAATGGGACGGTGTGTGATGGCGAGGGCAGTGGCCATGGTCAGAATATGACGCTCAGATCTACTCCTCCGCTTTCTCTTCTTGGGAAGAGGAGCAGATAATTGGGTCATGGCCTGCTGAAGTGGGGCACGGATAATCTCATGAATAGTAGCCACCACTTCGGGTTCAGATAGCATTTTTTTGAATTTTTGGACTTCCTCCATACAAGGGAGGAAGTCGGAATCAGCATATACACGAGGCATGCCAAGAGCAGTCTGTACATCGGCATCCTTGGGGTCAAAGGTGGGACTAAGTGTGAATGCATGTGTGGTCCAGGGTTCTGGCAAGTGGACTCTCTCCTGAAAATATTGATCAACCAAGTGTCTCCCGAAATCTTTTTGGATTTTTAAATTTTTCTCATTTTTTTGTATTTTGGGTGATTGCAAGCTCCCATGATCACCTACAAGTGAGGCTGTATTCCCGACGAAAGGAGCATTAATCTGATTTTTCCTCAAGAAAGCAATATCATCATTCATCAAATCAATGCGCTTTGTCATCCGATTCAAGATATCACTCATAGAGATCGAGGGAGGTGACTCCATCAGGTCAAACTTGGGTGGATGTGAAGGTGGAGGTGGATAAAACACAGGTGGAGGTGGAGGAGGATAAAAGTCCGAGTCGTGATACTGTGGCTGAGACGGGTATGTACAAAAATCAGAAAAAAGAGGAGGAGGATCCTCCTGATAAAAGGGAGGTGAACCGGCTGGAGTGAGCGAGGGGTCCGCAAAGTCCGGATAAAATGCACTCCAGGGATCCATCTCGAAAACAAAAGGAAATGATCGGGAGAGCACGATGGTCAAGTCAAGAGAGTGAAGAAGAAGGTGCAAATGCGCAGGAGCGATCTAGAACACACACAACAATCACAGACAAAAATCAAAATAAGACAAACCCTCAATTCACCTACTCAACTTGGTAGAGACCGCAAAATGCGGTCTTTTTATCTTGTCGGTTTTAGAGTTAAGTGAGAAGTCAAAGAATTTCACACACACTTAGGGGCTTGATGGGATTTGGGCACTAATCCTTAAGGTGTGCGCGAGCAAATAAAAGCGAAGACAATGAGGGGATTACTCGCCCCAAGACAGTGTTTTTTTTTCTTTTTGATCAGTTTTAGAGTCAAGTAATGTTAGCAGTCCCAGTTTTATTGATTATCACTTCTTCCTTTTTGGATTTTTAATAAAAATGCACGAGCCTATCGGGGAATCAATTCCTTTGAACACCTAGGTTGGCAAAATCAGAGGGAGAGTCGGAAAAGCAATGCAAGCGGCAAATAATGATGGATGCTAAAGCGTAAATGCTCACCTTGCCTCCAGCACTCTACATGCAAGGATGCTCAGCAGAATTGAAACCTATCTATATGCAAATGCAAAAGCCGATGAAATCGCCCTAAGTTTCAGAAATTGCTATTAGCGGGAAGAACCACAAGTTGACCGCCAATCCTCAAGCCTAGTGTCCGGTCTAGGCTCACCCCTCCTCTGCTCAACACACTTGAGTTTAGGAGAAAGCGCTTTGCGGGGAGAGCTCGTGGCACGACGGATTGAAGGTGATGATCAACTGTTTAAAATTTGACTAAGTCCAAAACGTACTATAGGTACATGCAATGTTGATTAAGGTGTTTGGACCTAATGCTACGCAAGCAATCCTAAGACTAGGGGCTCAATCACACAAAATAAATAAAATCGAAAAACAAAACAAAATAAAAAGAATGCGAGAAAAGCTGACAAAAACCGCGGTGAGCCCCCAGGTGTACAAACACCTGGAAATTAGGCTCAAGAGTCCAAGTCCGGGGGTACCTGTATTATTACAATAAATAGTCTCTCTCTCACTACGAATTACAAAATAAATACACTAAAAGAAAATGCAACTGAAGTGGAGCACGGTCTACAAAATTTCCTCTTCGTCTCCTCGGTGCTCGGCTGGCAGATGCCGGCTTCACGTGGGTGCGTAGGCGCCTAGGGTAGAGCGCCTCCCTCGATCCGCGGTTCCTCGCACAAAGTCAACAAAAGAGAAGGTTAGACAGCTCAAGAGATATATCAAAAATAATACAAAAAGAAATAAAAGCCGCGAAATGCAGACAAATGATCACAACACAACAAAAACAAGACCTACGCGTTGTTGCTCCACGGCAACGGTGCCATTTGATAAACACAAAATTCGATGTGGTCAAAATTGGTGTCTCACACAAGGCGGAGACGACCGTCGCTGTGGCGACTCACAAGTGAATCTCGTATTTAATCAACAATTAACCCACACTAAAGATCAACAATTAGAAATAATGTGGAGTTAAAATTTATTTTTAACTCTACACAAATGGTGTATAGTGACAAGTATGCAGAGAGTTCGAACACAGGGAGCAAGCGGGGTAATTCAAACAATTGTGCTCAAGAGAGTGTGTGTGTGAAGTGTCTACACTAAGCAAGCAAGCAAATAAATTTTTGTGGGTTTTTAATTTTAATTTTTTTTATTTTTTTATTTAATTTTTAATTTTTGTATTTTGCTTTTTAATTTTCTGATTTTTATATTTTATAATTTATATATTTTTTTCTTTTTGAATATTGGAAATTAAAAACAATGTAATGAAAGGCAAGATAAAATGTTTATAAAAATGTGCAAAAATAATCAAAAATTCAGAAATGAAATGTTTTTGATATTTTTAGAATTTTTAGTGTTTTTGTGATTTTTGGGGATTTTTCAAGGTGTTTTTGGTATTTTTAATTACTGAAATAAGAGAAAACAGTGACAAAGTTGCTGGCTGTAAGTAAAATGGAAATTAAAAATAGACAACATCCACAAAATTTTTGCAAACTATTTTTCAAATAAAAAGAACAAAATATATAACAAACAGAACCTGAGTTTGTATTTTTTTGGAATTTTCTTTGATTTTGTATATTTTTTTGAAGTTTTTAAGTGTTTTTAAATTTTTAGTGTTTTTCTTTTTAGATTTTTAGTGATTTTTGGACTGACACTAAAGTAGGATAAAATAGACACTAGGTAATTTTTTTTGGAATTTTTCGAAGTGTTTTAATATTTTTTGGCATTTTCTAAGCTAGACAGTAGAGAAAAAGCATGTTTTTGATTTTTAATAAATATAAAGATAAAATAAAATCAAAAACTAAATTTAGGGCGTGGAAGAACACATGCACAGGAGCTTAAGTTTAAAATTTGAGAAATTTTGGGATTCAAATGATACCCTAATTAATTCATGCAAGCAAACAAAAATTAAAGGCTTGGCAGGGATCTTTATGCAAATATCAAAACTATGGGGGCACGTCCGCAATTTTGCCACAAAATTTGCACTACAACAAAATGTTTCTGGGCCAGACAATAAAACCAAAAGCCGTTAGGGCCTGGTTGCAAAAATCCCCAAGCTCACGTGAGTTACACACGCGCCTGGCAGGGGTACGTGTGTAATATCACAAAAGATTGGGGGCTGAACTCTAAAATGCCCAAAAATAATAAACTCTTAACACTAATCTTGGGACTAGAAAAAAACACGCCAAAGTTCTTGGGTTACTTCGCAAAAAGCCCAGACGCACGTGACAGGCACGTGCGCCAGGCGAGGACCTGTTTGCAATTCGAAAGAGTTCTGGGGGTCTTTTACTAAATATTACAAAAAGATATTAAAGGCCGAGGAATGTTTCTAGAGTATTAATTAACACAAAAATTGCACATGGGTACTAGACAAAATTACCCAAGGCAGGGGATGATCCAACGGCCGACAACCCTTTACTTATGCCACGTGTCCGCGCGAGGTCGTCCTATACCCGTTCGCTGCCAACGGCTACGATCAGATCAGCTGGGGGAGATCAACGGCTGCAGGCGAGGAAGATCCTACGGCAGCTGTACGCCTGGAGCGCCGGCCTTCATCCAACGGTAGCAGAGGTGGGAGGAGGAACCGGGAAGAAGGTCCGGTTCGGCGATCCTCTACGAGCTCAACCTCCGACTTCCACCGGTCTTGAAGCTCCCAAAAATGGCTGCGGCGCTTCCTACAAGGAACCTCTATGTGCTGGTAGCCTCAGATCCGCCGGAGGAGCGTCGTAGCACGACCACGAAGGTGGCGGAGCGAAGTGCCTCAAAGTGTTTCCAGCGAAGGGCAAAATGGCTCCAGGAGATTTAACGTCCACAGTCCTGCAACAAAAATGGTTATGGGGGTTGCGGGCAAAGTGCCGCAACCACCCAGAGGGCGAAAAACGGGGGAAATGGCGGAATGGAGGCTCACCGGAGCTCGCTCCGGTGAGGGGTCGAATGAAGCGAACAGATGGATGAAGGATGAAAATAATGACGGGGATCTGATTCTACGCCTACCAGAAGCTAAAGCAAACAAAAGAAAAGAGAGAAAACATACCTCAGAGCAAGGTGGTCGAGGTTTGATACCTCACGGAGGCGCAGCCGCCGGAGATGGCTGGGAGCTCACCTAGGCTCGATTGGCACCTCAACAAGGTGCTGGGATCTCCCCCTTTCACCGGGGATCCCAGGCCAATCCTCGGAAGTCTCCACCAAGCCACAAGGCGGGTCCAAAAGGCTATGGAAGATTTGGGGTGGTTTTTGAAATATGGTGGAGAGGCGAGTTTCGAGGAGGAGTCACGGGCGAGCCACGACGATCTGGGAAGATCTGATAGGTCGGCGGGCTAGGTGGATCTACAGGGAAGATTTTTGCAGAAGAAGCTTTCGCGAAAAGATGAAAGGATCAGCCCCCAAAAAATGTTAAAGACGGGTCAAAAACTTCCCTGACAACAGCTACAGGAGTAGGACCAGGGAGTTGACCCGAGGTCAACTCTCCTGGTCCCCTGGTTGGTCCACGTGGACCAACCAGGAAAAACTCCTGGAAAAAGATTTAAAAAATATTTAAAAATAGAAATAGGCCGAATTAAATAATACTTATAAAATAAAAAATATCAGTTATTTTATGTAGTATTTTATTATGATTTTTAATTATTTTTATGAGTTATATTTTTACAAGTCCACTTTTTAGCCCTATATAGGTATATTACCTATGTATTTTAGTATTCTATTTTTACTTTGTGTATTTTAATTTTATTCTTTTTATTTCTTATTTTCTAAAATTGTAAGATACTTTTATATACACAAATATATTTTTAGTTTATTTTTCTGATATGTTTTGTATATTTAATAAATTATAAGTATAGAAAGTATAGGTATGTATGTAGGTGTTGTATCTAGGTATTTTATTTACAAGTATTTTTATTTTGAGTTTTTATTTGCATTTTTATTCTGATTTTAATAGACAAAATTATTATAAGTAATAATTACAAGATTATAAAAATATCAAAATGAATAAATAATGAATAAAGAATAAATTGAATATTTTATTCAGTACAGGTATACAATAGGTGTCCAAAACTCAACTTTCAAACCGTAGCTCCGCCAAATGCGAAACCACCACCATTAAATAGCTTATTTTGAATTATATACAATTAAAGGTGGGTTTGATGCATTTGGAGTTTTCATTTGTGAGATACGGGTCTGGGAAGTTGGGATTCTGGATTTTTATTCAGATCATAACTTTTTATCTGTGTAATCTTTTTCTGTGAAATCAATTTTTTATTTTTATTTATAAAATTATCTACAACTTTCATGTACAAAGTTTCTTTATTTGATGTATAAAAAGTGGAACTAATAAATAGGTCCAAAAATGAATAAAGAATGAATAGAATGTATAGGTATTTTATCTGTATTTCTGACCTTATCTCCCCCTACTTTATTCCTGGTCGACCTATTCATCAAGATGCCTAGGTCTCGGGGTTTCGGGTCATAAAATATTTACAATATTTTATTCCTTTTCTTTTCTTTATTTATTCTATAATTTTGGCTTTAATTACACTATTTTATACACTAAATAGATGCACATGCATGAATGCTAAGATGATGGAATTAATGCTATTTACAAGCATTTGCTAGGGTTTTTGATGCCAAAATGATAGAATAAAGTTGATGAAATGTGGATTCATCAACGAGCACACTATTCCTGAGCTCAAACCCTTACCCACAACCTTAAAATATGCCTTCCTTGCGGGATAAGACAAGAAATTTCCGGTCATCATCAGTTCGCAATTGACCGAGGAGCAGGAATCTCGCTTGCTAGAGATCCTGGAGAAGAACCGCAAGGCGATAGGCTGGAGCATTTTCGATCTCCATGAGATAAATCCCGCTCTGTGTTCGCACCATATTTACTTGGAGAATGAAGCCAAACCCTCTCGTGAATTCCAACGCCGGTTGAATCCAAATTTACGAGAGGTCGTGAAGAAGGAGATAGAAAAATGTTGCGACACGGGTTTCATTTACCCAATCTCCGACTCTAAGTGGGTGGCCCCAATCCATGTTGTCCCGAAGAAATCGGGAATTCAGACGACCACCAACGAGGACAGAGAGGAGATCGTGACGAGAGTACCCACGTCGTGGCGTATCTGTGTGGATTACGGACGCCTGAATGCCGCGACGAAGAAGGATCATTTCCCCCTACCGTTCATTGATCAGATTCTAGAGAGACTAGCAGGGAAAGAGTTCTTCTGCTTCCTAGATGGGTTCTCGGGCTACAATCAAGTAGCCATACCTCCAGAGGACCAGGAAAAGACCACGTTTACATGCCCCTTTGGTACCTATGCTTTCAGGCGCATGCCTTTTGGGCTATGCAATGCTCCAGGTACTTTTCAAAGGTGCATGATTGCTGTATTCGCCGAAATGGTCGGCGAATTCCTGGAAGTCTTCATGGATGACTTCTCGGTCCACTGCGATTCTTTCGATTCATGTCTTAGGAATCTGGACCGAGTCCTCAAAAGATATTGTGAGGTTAATCTGGTGCTCTCCTAGGAGAAAAGTCACTTCATGGTGACGGAGGGCATAGTGTTGGGGCATGTCATCTCCAAGAGAGGAATGGAGGTTGACCCTGCCAAGGTGGACTTGATCAGACGACTCCAACCACCAACCAACGTAAAGCAGTTGCGGTCGTTCCTCGGGCATGTTGGATTTTACCGGAGATTTATTAAGGATTTTTCTAAGATTGCCCGACCGCTAACTGAGCTTTTAGGCAAAGACATGGAGTTTGTTGTAGATCACAAATGTCTTGAGGCCTTTAAGCTTTTACAAGGAATGATTATGGACGCACTAATTTAGCCGAAATTCACGGAGTCTAAAAGTGGTGTCTCACACAAGGCGGAGACAACCGTCGCTGTGTCGACTCACGATAAACTCTGGACTAAAGTCAACAATTAACCCACACTAAAGATCAATAAATTAGAAATAATGTGGAGTTAAAATTTATTTTTAACTCTGCACAAATGGTATATAGTGACAAGAATGCAGAGAGTTCGAACACAGGGAGCAAACAGGGTAATTCACAAAAGTGTGCACAAGTGTGTGTGTGTGTGTAGTGTCTACACTAAGCAAGCAAACAATGAAATTTTTGTGGGTTTTTAATTTTTTTGTTTTTATTTAATTTTTAATTTTGTATTTTATTTTTTAATTTTCTAATTTTTCTAATTTTATATTTTATATATTTTATTTTTTTTCTTTTTGAATATTGGAAATTAAAAACAATGTAATGAAAGGCAAGATAAAATATTTAAAAAATGTGCAAAAATAACCAAAAATTCAGAATTTTTTTTTGATATTTTTAGGATTTTTTACTGTTTTTGTGATTTTTGGGTATTTTTCAAGGTTTTTTGGTATTTTTAATTACTGAAATAAGGCAGAACAGTGGAAAATGTGCTGGCTGTGAGTAAAATGGGGGTTAAAAATAGCAAACAGCAACTAAAAATTTTCACACTATTTTTCAAATAAAGAGAACAAAATAGAGAACAAACAGGAACTGAGTTTGCCTTTTTTGGAGTTTTCTAGGATTTCTATATTTTTTTTGAAGTTTTTGAGTGTTTTTAGATTTTTAGTGTTTTTCTTTTGAGATTTTTAATGATTTTTGGACTGACACTAAAATAGGTTAAAATAGACTTTAGGGAATTTTTTTGGAATTTTTCAAGACCTTTTAATATTTTTTGGTATTTTCTAAGCTAGACAGTAGAGAAAAAGCATGTTTTTGATTTTTAATAAATATAAAAATAAAAGAAAATCAAAAACTAAAATTAGGGCGTGGAAGAATAAGTGCACAGGAGCTTAAGTTCAAAATTCTAGAATTTTTGGATCTAAAATGAGCCTCCAAATAAATACGACAAGCAAGCAAAAAGTGAAAGGCCTAGAAGGGGCCTAAATGCGAATAGTCAAAACTAAGGGGCCACACCTGCAATTTTCGCACAAAATTACTACTTAATAAGAAAGATTCTGGACCAAACAGCAATAGCCAAAGCCGCAGGGGCTTCTCTGTAAAATACCCACCCAAGCACGTGCGATGCACGCGCCTGGAAAGGGCTAGAATGTAATATTACAAAAGCTCGGGGGCTGATTTGTAAAAAGTCCAGAATTTGTATAACTGAGTTGCAAAGATTCAGGACTAAACAACAATAGTTAAACCTCTAGGTAGATCCCTGCAAAAACACCACACTCACGTGCATAGAACACGTGACCTGACGGGGACCCACTCGCAATTATTAGAAAGTGTGAGGACCTACTTAATTATTACAAAGCTTATATGCGTGCAAATGAAAGTTTTAAACTAAACACTAAATACAAAAACGATCGGGGAGTGATTCGCAAATTACCCAAGCCTTGGCGCTGATGGACGGTTGATCTTGCGCCACTAATACACGTGGCAGCGCCACAGGAGCCGATACCCCTTCGGCAACGACGGTTCAGATTAGATCGTGGGGTCGGCAATCAACGGCTGAAGAGGATTTGATCCAACGACGGTTGGCAGCGCTGGAAGAACAGGGGGCATCCAACGGCAAGGAGGGTCGGTGGAAGAACAGGGCTCCGCCTCCGGCGAGGCGAGCTTCTTCAGACACGCTCCACCTCCTCCGGCGTTCCTTCACGGCAAAAAGTAGTCTCCAACGCTCCGGGATGAGTCCCCGTCCCGCAGGTGGAGCCAAAATGGCTCGTCGAGCCTCAGCGCGCCGCCGCGAGACCTGGGAAGAAGATGGGTCCAGGTACCACGCTCCGAGCCAGATGCGAGTCCAGATGATATTCTTGACCCTGGGACCTGTAAAGAAAGCTTAATAACGACAATAAAAGGGTTCCCAGGGGTAGCTCAGATGTCTAGGGATACTGCACGAAGTAGGTCGGAGCTCGCCGGAGCAAGCTCCGGCGAGGTGGTGGCAAATGGTAAATGGCGAGGATTGAATAAAACTGGAAGGTGGAATGGGATTCTATAACTACGGGAATAAGGAAAAGCAAACCAAAAAGGGCCTCAATGGTCGGAACCACGAGAACTGGACCTCACGGCGGCGCAGCCGCCGGAGATGGATGGGAGCACGCCTAGGCACGCTTGGCACCTCAACGAGATGCTGGGATCACCCCCTGTCACCGGGGATCCCAGTCTAACACTCGGAAGTCTCCACCAATACCACAAGGCAGGTCCAAAGAGAAAAGGAAGAAGGTGGCTTCAGTTTTGAACGTGTTGGACACGGCTCGAAGATCAAAGGAGAACGGGCTGCATCGAGGTCCTCTGCCCGAGGAAAAAAGTCAGCGAGGTAGCTGGGTCGTTGGGGCGCAGCTTTGCAGAAGGGCTCGACCCCAGAGGGATGCAAGGGCAGCCCGCGAAAAACCCTAGAAGATGGGTGCTCGCACATGTCCAGAAGGCTAAGACCTGGGGTCAAGGAGTTGACCCCCGGTCAACGGATGGCGTGGCCTGATTGGGCCACGTCATCCGCAAAAAGACAAAAAAAAGAAATGAAATTCTTATAAAATGAATAAAATAATAAATGATTTAATTAGTTTTAGGTTATTGAATGAAAAATATTTATTATTTTATAAAGTATTTAATTCCGATTTTTAATTATTTTTATGATATATATTTTTACAAGTTGCTTTTATACCCATATATAGGTATATTATCTATATATCGTATCCTTTTATTTTTATTTTGTATATTTTGATTTTATTATTTTTGTTTATTATTTTCTAAAATTATAAAATACTTTTATCTACACAAGTATATTTTTATTTAATTTTTCTGATATGTTTTGTATATTTAATAAAATAAAAGTATATGTTGTATAGGTATACACATAGGTATTGTATCTATGTATTTATTTACAAGTATTTTTTATTTTGCATTTTCTTTGCATTTTTATTCTGATTTCAATACACATATTTATTATAAGTAATATTTACAACATTATAAAAATATAAAAAAATGGCTAAATAATGAATAAAGAATAAATTGAATATTTTATTCGGTACACTGAACAACGGGGGTCCAAAAGTCAACTTTCAAACCGTAGCTCCGCCAAATGCGAAACCACCACCATTGGATAGATTATTTTATTCTTTATACAATTAAAGTGAGTATGCTGCATTTGGAGTTGTCAGTTGTGAGGTACGGGTCTGGGAAGTTGGGATTATGGATTCTTATTCAGATCATAACTTTTTATCTGTACATTATTTTTCAGTGAAATCAATTTTGTATTTTTCTTTATAAAGTTATCTACAACTTTCATGTAAAGTTTCTTCATTTGGATGTATAAAAAGTGGAACCAAAAATAGGTCCCAAAATGAATAAGAAATGAATAAAATGTATAGGTATTTTATCTGTATTTCTGATCTTATCTCCCCCCTACTTTATTCCTTGTCGACCTATTCATCAAGATGCCTAGATCTCGGGGGTTTTGGGTCATAAAATATTTACAATATTTTATTCTTTTTCTTTTCTTTATTTATTCTAGAATTTTGGCTTTAATTATAGTATTTTATACACTAATAGATGCACATGCATGAATGCTAAGATGGTGATTTTAATGCTATTTACAGGCATTTTCTAGGGTTTTTGATGCCAAAATGATAGAATAAAGATGATGAAATGTGAATTCATCATCCCCCTATACTTTACATTTGCTAGTCCCTAGCAAACACTTATGCAATAAGTGCAAAAAGAAAAAGAAAGAAAAGAAAAAGAAGAACTTGGATTTAGTTCAATTATCAAACTCGTCTTCACAAAATCAAAGTTTGGAGCTTAAGTCGGACCTTTGGAATTTTAGTGCGGGCGGAACCTTATTGAGAACTGAATTTGAAATCCAACAGTCCTTGAGAATCCAAAACCCTGTCCAAGTCTCCTCAATAGACAGGTCAGAAATACTTCAACTCATACGCAAACTCTTATGACTATGAATCTGACTCGTACAGTGTAAGTGATGGTGGCTCTCCCCAACTAGAATGACAAAGAAACTGACTTCTCCAGTACGACAACCCAATGATTCCCCAATCCAATGACTCCATCCTCGAGGAGCGGGGTATTCCCTTTTAAGTTCAAGTGGCAACCAGCTCAAGAGGAGGGGGTGAAGAGAAGAATGGATGGTAGCCAGTGTAGCTACCTATCCCGGGATGCAAGACCAGTGTAGTCAAGTCATCCTGCTGCAGGCTCACATGATATGACTTTGGAACTCAAGCTTGCTTATTGACTTTGTACATATTTGCAGGCTTTTTATTTTTGTACATGCCTGAACTTTTTTTTTTGAAATACTATTCACAGCAGCATTTACATAAGGAGTTTTTCCTCTTGAGCCAGTAGACTATCCCTCTTTTGAAGCTTTATCGCAACCCACAGCCTCCTGTCTTTAGACTTCCTTATCACTGGACGGGTTGGGGTGCACTTCCCTCCTTAGAGGAGGACAAGTGTTTCCACTTGTGTGCGTCTCATACCAGCAAATCCAATCCCCTCACCACTCCAACTGAGTTGAGCCATGTGAAAGGTGCATGTGTCCAAGTTAGGTCATTATCAACAAGAATCGTGCGTGTGCTCCGAAATACTCTACTTAGGCAGTCAAGAATCCATTGAACTAAGTCCCGTGATCCTCAAAGAATTAAGTCAACTAGACCTGAAGTACCTCAAACCCAGTTCCTATAAGGTTCCTGTTATTAGGTAGATTTTAAGGTCCAATCAAGCTCCAATATTCGGATTTTACTTAGACTTGTTCAACTATCAAACTCAATCCGAAAAATGCTAATGATATGCAATGAAATGCAGAAAATATTTTTATGATGTAATTTTCAAGAATTTTGAACTTTTTATGGATTTTTGAAAAGATGATGCATGTATGCATATCCTTTTTTTTGTATTTTTCAAAAAGATTTTTCATATGTTTTTGGATTTTAATTTTGCAAATGTTTTTGGGATTTTTGACAACGAAAAGATTTTGGCTGAAAACTAGGTTAAAATATGTACATGGGAGTGCTTCTCATATTTACAAGAAGTGGATTTTGAGAATTTACACAGGTAAGTGACCGATTTTATACATATATACATAGTGGATTTTGGTGTGATGTTAGTATTCCTCAAACTTATTTGACACAAACTTTTCAAAGAGTTTTTGAAAACTATAGTCCAAAATAATTTTTACAAACATTTTTGCAAACATGTACACACATTTGAAAATCTTTTTGCAAAGGTTTTTCAAAACAGTATAGATAGATTTTTCAAAATATTTTTGCAACCATTTTTCAAACCATTTGCAAATCATTTTTCAAACATTTTTATTTCACACAAAGAAAAGACATTTTGCAAACCACACATTTTTACAAAGGTTGAAAACATGTAACAAAACGTTTTCAAAATAGTTTTCAATAAATGTTCACAAAGATTTTCAAACTATTTTTCAAACATTTTGCAAAAAACATTTTCACCTGATTTATTAATCAATAATTACAAAAAGAATTTGAGGAATAATCACATCTTTTTATTAAGATTTTTAATGGATTTTAATGAATTATTAGCCATATTTATTAAGAAAATACGAAAGTACGAGTTATGGCTACAATATATACGCAGTATATACGACCCCCTATACTTAGCTTGAGCTATGTCCTCATAGATCGGAGAGAAAAGAGAAGACATAACTCATACTAAGTATAGGAAAATCTAAAGAATAAAGGAATAAGAGATGAATAAATGAATGAGAAGTTGACCGTCCCCCCTATACTTAGGATCAAATAATCCTAAGTATAGCAGACTGTACACAAAGAAGGGAGGGTCAAGGGTGGGAATGAACAGATCATACTCAGATTGTCTCCCCTATACTTAGGGTAAGATATCCCTAAGTATAGACAAGAAGAGGAGACAATGGAGAGAATCGAAAAATAGAGAAACTCGGGGTGCACACCCCCCTATACTTAGGACAAAGTACGTCCTAAGTATGGAAAACTATCTACAAGGGCGGCACCTTTTTGATAGATAAAGAAAATAGAAGAGGAAAAGAAGAAAAGAAGAAAATAAATCAAGAGATGAAATAGATCATGGGGATGTACACACCACTCCCCCTATACTTAGGGTAAGAGAAGCCCTAAGTATAGGCAACAACATGAGTAATGACACGAAACGAAGAATGAACACTCGACTTATCCACCCCCCTATACTTAGGACAAAGTACGTCCTAAGTAAGGCAGACATGAGAATGGGTGGACGAGTAAAAACGGGAGATGGAAAGAGAGTCACAGGAGAGAATCTACAACATAAATGGGTGATCATCAGAAGGTGAAAAGCAAACCTTCTTGCGGGACCGCTGAGGGATAGATCTGATATGATGTATGTCAACATCGGGGTCCATAGTGGATGGAGGCCGATCAGGGTCGACACGGTGAAGGCCCTCAGTGGAATCAAAACGGAAAGGGACGAACTGATCGATGGAAGCAGTATGGCTCGGTTCTCCCTTGGTGGTCCTATGGTGTGAAGGCACAGACGGGTGAGTGGAAGAAGTACGACTAGGTCCGGCCTTGGAAGTCTCGCAGATGTCAAAGTGAAATGGGACAAACTCATCATCCTCGGAAGAAGTGTAATCAGAGTCGTCCTGCAAGTCCTCGTCCAGGTCAAAATCAAAAGGAACGAAATCATCAGTGGAAGTATACGAACTCAGATCGTCCTCAAGACTCTCACCTGAATCCTTGTCTTCAACAAGAGGTCTGAATTTATCAAAATAAATAGCAGCATCATAACCGACCTCAATCATCTTCACTTGTGAAGGGCCAGGAACGGATTTATCAGTGGAAGCAGTCAAAACGGGTTCGTCCTGTCTAGTCTTACTCAGGTCATTTGTTTCCTTATGAGGTCTCTCAAAATAATGGGCAACATCATAAACATCCTCAATTATTTTGGTATCTGCCCCCCGCTCAAATGGTTCAATCACATAAATACTCTGGATCTCATCAACACATCGCCACACACCAGGAGGAGGATTAGTAAGGTCCATGCTTTCCGACTTCCTCCCCTTTCGGGGGATCCGTCGGGTCTCATCAGGGATCGCTAAGGAAGTATCTCTAGTAGCATCAGGTAGGTCACATGCCTCAGAGTCAGCTATAATCGGTGAAGGTGCATCAGGTGCGGGTCTCTGGTCAACTGTGGGTGCGGTGATCGACACTTCGCTCCCGTCAACAGGATGGAAGCGAACCTCTCCTGATCCGTAATCAATAACGACCCTCGCAGAGGCGAGGAATGGTCGTCCCAGGATGATTGGAGATGGCTCCCCTGTGGAGTTCTCCATGGGCAACACGACAAAATCAACATGGTGGCTCGTGCCCTGAATAGAAATGACGGCGTTTTCAAGGATACCCTTCGGCCTCTTGATTGATCCATCAGCAAACTGAACGATCATCCTGGTCTTCTTGAGAGGCCCTAAGTGAAGAGACTGTACCAGTGAGAAGGGTAATATGCTAATAGATGCACCGTCGTCCAGTAGAGTGCGATCACATGTATAGTCAGAGATTGTGCAAGTGATGAAAGGTGTAGCTGTGTTCTTCTTCTTGGGAATGGGACGATGTGTGATGGCGAGGGCAGTGGCCATGGTCAGAATGTGACGCTCAGATCTGCTCCTCTGCTTTCTCTTCTTGGGAAGAGGAGCAGATATGTGGGTCATGGCCTGCTGAAGTGGGGCACGGATGATCTCATGAATGGTGGCCACCACTTCGGGTTCAGTCAACATTTTTTTGAATTTTTGGACTTCCTCCATACAAGGGAGGAAGTCGGAATCAGCATATACACGAGTCATGCCAAGAGCAGTCTGTACAGCAGCATCCTCGGGGTCAAAGTTGGGACTAGGTGTGAATGCATGTGTGGTCCAGGGTTCTGGCAAGTGGACTCTCTCCTCAAAATCTTGATCAACCAAGTGTCTCCCGAAATCTTTTTGGCTTTTTAAATTTTTCTCATTTTTTTGTGTTTTTGGCGATTGCAAGCTCCCATGATCACCTACAAGTGAAGCCGTATTTCCGACGAAAGGAGCATTAATCTGATTCTTCCTCAAGAAAGCAATATCATCATTCATCAAATCAATGCGCTTTGTCATCCGATTCAAGATATCACTCATAGAGATCGAGGGAGGTGACTCCATCAGGTCAGACTCGGGTGGATGTGAAGGTGGAGGTGGATAATACACAGGTGGGGTGGATGTGGGTAGAAGTCCGAGTCATGATACTGTGGCTGAGGCGGGTATGTACAAAAATCAGAAAAAATAGGAGGAGGATCCTCCTGGTAAAAGGGAGGTGGACCGGCTGGAGCGAGCGAGGGGTCCGCAAAGTCCGGATAAAATGCACTCCAGGGGTCCATCTCGAAAACACAAGGAAGTGATTCGGGGGAGCATGACGGTCAAGTCAAGAGAGTGAAGAAGAAGGCGCAAATGCACATAGATGATCTAGGACACACACGAAACAATCACAAACAAAAATGAAACACGACAAACCCTCAATTCACCTACTCAACTCGGTAGAGACCATAAAATGCGTTCTTTTAATCTTGTCTGTTTTATAGTTAGGTGAGAAGTCAAAGAATTTCACATACACTTAGGGGGCTTGATGGGATTTGGGCACTAACCTTAGTGTGTGCGCGAGCAAGTAAAAAGAAGACAATGAGGGGATTACTCACCCCAATACAAGATGTTTCTTTTTGATCGGTTTTAGGGTCGAGTAAAATTAGCAGTCCCAATTTTATTGATTATCACTTTTTTTTGGATTTTTAGTGAGAAATGCGCGTGCCTAACGAGGAGTCAATTCCTTTAAGCACCTAGGTTGGCAAAATCAGAGGGAGAGGCGGAAAAGCAATGCAAGCAGCAATCGATGATGTATGCTAAAGAGAAATGCTCACCTTGCCTCCAGCACTCTACATGCAAGGATGCTCAGCAGAACTGAAACCTATCTATATGCAAATGCAAAAGCTGATGAAATCGCCCTAAGTTTCAGAAATTGCTATTATCGTGAAGAACCACAAGCTGACCACCAACCCTCCATCCTAATATCTGGTCTAGGCTCACCCCTCCTATGCTCAACACATTTGAGTTAGGAGAAAGCGCTTGCGTGGGAATGAGCTCGCGGCGCGTGGATCGAAAGTTAATGATCAACTGTTTAAGATTTTGACTAAGTCCAAACGAAACTATAGGTGCATGAAAAGTATTAGGTGTTTGGCCTTAGTCTATCGCAAGCAATCCTAGAACCAGGGGCTCAATCACACAAAATAAATAAAATCGAAAAACAAAACAAAATAAAAAGAATGCGAGAAAAACCGACAAAAACCGCGGTGAGCCCCCAGGTGTACAAACACCTGGAAATTAGGCTCAAAAGTCCAAGTCCGGGGGTACCTGTATTATTACAATAAATAGTCTCTCTCTCACAATAAATTACAAGAAATAAGGTCAATGAAATAAATGGCTCGGGAATTGTCTTCAAAAATCCTCTAAGTCCGCCTTGGTGTGAAGCGTCACCGCCTCACGTGGGTGCACGAGCACTCCTAGAAAAGAGAGCCTCCCTCGATCCGCATACCTCGCACAAAGTCAAACACGAAGGTGATTAGACAATTCAAACAATAATTATCAAAAATGAGCCAAAATAAAATAAGCAGAAATAAAAGCCGTAAAGGTAGACAAATGATCACAACACAAAGCAAAAACTCGAACTACGCGTTGTTGCTCCCCGGCAACGGCGCCATTTGATTTAGCTGAAATTCACGGAGTCTAAAAGTGGTGTCTCACACAAGGTGGAGACAACCGTCGCTGTGTCGACTCACGATAAACTCTGGACTAAAGTCAACAATTAACCCACACTAAAGATCAATAAATTAGAAATAATGTGGAGTTAAAATTTATTTTTAACTCTGCACAAATGGTGTATAGTGACAAGAATGCAGAGAGTTCGAACACAGGGAGCAAACAGGGTAATTCACAAAAGTGTGCACAAGTGTGTGTGTGTGTGTAGTGTCTACACTAAGCAAGCAAACAATGGAATTTTTGTGAGTTTTAAATTTTTTTTGTTTTTATTTAATTTTTAATTTTGTATTTTGATTTTTAATTTTCTAATTTTTATAATTTTATATTTTATATATTTTATTTTTTTTTCTTTTTGAATATTGGAAATTAAAAACAATGTAATGAAAGGCAAGATAAAATATTTATAAAAATGTGCGAAAATAACCAAAAATTCAGAAATAAAATGTTTTTGATATTTTTAGGATTTTTTACTGTTTTTGTGATTTTTGGGTATTTTTCAAGGTGTTTTTGGTATTTTTAATTACTGAAATAAGGCAGAATAGTGGAAAATGTGCTGGCGGTGAGTAAAATGGGGGTTAAAAATAGCAAACAGCAACTAAAAATTTTCACACTATTTTTCAAATAAAGAGAACAAAATAGAGAACAAACAGGAACTGAGTTTTATTTTTTTGGAGTTTTCTAGCATTTTCTATATTTTTTTTGAAGTTTTTTGAGTGTTTTTAAATTTTTAGTGTTTTTCTTTTGAGATTTTTAATGATTTTTGGACTGACACTAAAATAGGTTAAAATAGACTCTAGGGATTTTTTTTGGAATTTTTCAAGACCTTTTAATATTTTTTTGGTATTTTCTAAGCTAGACAGTAGAGAAAAAGCATGTTTTTGATTTTTAATAAATATAAAAATAAAAGAAAATTAAAAACTAAAATTAGGGCATGGAAGAATAAGTGCACAAGAGCTTAAGTTCAAAATTCTAGAATTTTTGGATCTAAAATGAGCCTCCAAATAAATACGACAAGCAAGCAAAAAGTGAAAGGCCTGGAAGGGGCCTAAATGCGAATAGTCAAAACTAAGGGGCCACGCCTGCAATTTTCGCACAAAATTACTACTGAATAAGAAAGATTCTGGACCAAACAGCAATAGCCAAAGCCGCAGGGGCTTCTCTGTAAAATACCCACCCAAGCACGTGCGATGTACGCGCCTGGAAAGGGCTAGAATGTAATATTACAAAAGCTCGGGGGCTGATTTGTAAAAAGTCCAGAATTTGTATAACTGAGTTGCAAAGATTCAGGACTAAACAACAATAGTTAAACCTCTAGGTAGATCCCTGCAAAAACACCACACTCACGTGCATAGAACACGTGACCTGGCGGGGACCCACTCGCAATTATTAGAAAGTGTGAGGACCTACTTAAAATTATTACAAAACTTATATGTGTGCAAATGAAAGTTTTAAACTAAACACTAAATACAAAAACAGCCGGGGAGTGATTCGCAAATTACCCAAGCCTTGGCGATGATGGACGGTTGATCTTGCGCCACTAATACACGTGGCAGCGCTACAGGAGCCGATACCCCTTCGGCAGCGACGGTTCAGATTAGATCGTGGGGTCGGCAATCAACGGCTGAAGAGGATTTGATCCAACGACGGCTGGCAGCGCTGGAAGAACAGGGGGCATCCAACGGCAAGGAGGGTCGGTGGAAGAACAGGGCTCCGCCTCCGGCGACGCGAGCTTCTTCAGACACGCTCCACCTCCTCCGGCGTTCCTTCACGGCAAAAAGTAGTCTCCAACGCTCCTGGATGAGTCCCCGTCCCGCGGGTGGAGCCAAAATGGCTCGTCGAGCCTCAGCGCGCCGCCGCGAGACCTGGGAAGAAGATGGGTCCAGGTACCACGCTCCGAGCCAGATGCGAGTCCAGATGATATTCTTGACCCTGGGACCTGCAAAGAAAGCTTAATAACGACAATAAAAGGGTTCCCAGGGGTAGCTCAGATGTCTAGGGATACTTCACGAAGTATGTCGGAGCTCGCCGGAGCAAGCTCCGGCGAGGTGGTGGCGAATGGTAAATGGCGAGGATTGAATAAAACTGGAAGGTGGAATGGGATTCTATAACTACGGGAATAAGGAAAAGCAAACCAAAAAGGGCCTCAGTGGCCGGAGCCACGAGAACTGGACCTCACGGCGGCGCAGCCGCCGGAGATGGATGGGAGCACGCCTAGGCACGCTTGGCACCTCAACGAGATGCTGGGATCACCCCCTGTCACCGGGGATCCCAGTCTAACACTCGGAAGTCTCCACCAATACCACAAGGCAGGTCCAAAGAGAAACGGAAGAAGGTGGCTTCGGTTTTGAACGTGCTGGACACGGCTCGAAGATCAAAGGAGAACAGGCTGCATCGAGGTCCTCTACCCGAGGAAGAAAGTCGGCGAGGTAGCTGGGTCGTTGGGGCGCAGCTTTGCAGAAGGGCTCGACCCCAGAGGATGCAAGGGCAGCCCGCGAAAAACCCTAGAAGATGGGTGCTCGCACATGTCCAGAAGGCTAAGACCTGGGGTCAAGGAGTTGACCCCCGGTCAACGGATGGCGTGGCCTGATTGGGCCACGTCATCCGCAAAAAGACAAAAAAAGAAATGAAATTCTTATAAATTGAATAAAATAATAAATGATTTAATTAATTTTAGGTTATTTAATGAAAAATATTTATTATTTTATAAAGTATTTAATTCCAATTTTTAATTATTTTTATGATATTTATTTTTACAAGTTGCTTTTATACCCCTATATAGGTATATTATCTATATATCGTATCCTTTTATTTTTATTTTGTATATTTTGATTTTATTATTTTTGTTTATTATTTTCTAAAATTATAAAATACTTTTATCTACACAAGTATATTTTTATTTAATTTTTCTGATATGTTTTGTATATTTAATAAAATGAAAGTATATGTTGTATAGGTATACACATAGGTATTGTATCTATGTATTTATTTACAAGTATTTTTATTTTGCATTTTCTTTGCATTTTTATTCTGATTTCAATACACATATTTATTATAAGTAATATTTACAACATTATAAAAATATAAAAAATGACTAAATAATGAATAAAGAATAAATTGAATATTTTATTCGGTACACTATACAACGGGGGTCCAAAAGTCAACTTTCAAACCGTAGCTCCGCCAAATGCGAAACCACTGCCATTGGATAGATTATTTTATTCTATATACAATTAAAGGTGAGTATGCTGCATTTGGAGTTGTTAGTTGTGAGGTACGGGTCTGGGAAGTTGGGATTCTGGATTCTTATTCAGACCATAACTTTTTATCTGTACATTATTTTTCAGTGAAATCAATTTTGTATTTTTCTTTATAAATTTATCTACAACTTTCATGTATAAAGTTTCTTTATTTGATGTATAAAAAGTGGAACCAAAAATAGGTCCCAAAATGAATAAGAAATGAATAGAATGTATAGGTATTTTATCTGTATTTCTGACCTTATCTCCCCCTACTTTATTCCTTGTCGACCTATTCATCAAGATGCCTAGGTCTCGGGGGTTTTGGGTCATAAAATATTTACAATATTTTATTCTTTTTCTTTTCTTTATTTATTTTAGAATTTTGGCTTTAATTACAGTATTTTATACACTAATAGATGCACATGCATGAATGCTAAGATGGTGATTTTAATGCTATTTACAGGCATTTGCTAGGGTTTTTGATGCCAAAATGATAGAATAAAGATGATGAAATGTGGATTCATCACGCACCCATCCTACAAGCCCCAGATTGGTCTCTACCTTTTGAGATCATGACGGACGCCTCTGATTATGCTGTTGGGGCTGTGTTGGGACAAAGAAGAGATGGCGTCCCGTTTGCAATTCACTACGCAAGCAAAGTGCTTGATTCTGCTCAGCGTAACTATACAGTTACGGAAAAGGAAATGCTTGCAGTAGTGTTTGCCTTGGACAAATTCAGATCTCACCTAATTGGATCCAAGGTAACTGTGTTCACTGACCACACGGCACTACGGTATTTGATGGAGAAGAAGGACGCGAAAGCGCGTCTTCTTCGATGGATTTTACTTATCCAAGAGTTTGATTTGGACATCCGTGATAAACCTGGAAAGAAGAATGTAGTGGCCGATCATCTTTCTCGTCTCGAAGATCTTAATACTTCCGAGGTTTCACCAATTCGAGACTCCTTCCCTGACGAGTCGATTTTTGTTATCGACTCACTCCCATGGTATGCCAATATCATGAATTATCTTGTCTCCAAGAAAGTTTCCGAAGATTGGCCCAAGAGCCAAATCGACCGACTAAAGTCGGACGCTAGACACTACCATTGGGAGGATCCGATCCTTTTCTTTGAAGGACCGGATTGTGTCTGGAGACGGTGTATTCCTCAGGAGGAATACCAGAGTGTCCTTTCTTTATGCCACAACTTGGAGGCAGGAGGACACCACTCTGGGAAGAGGACCGCATGGAAGGTACTTCAGTGTGGCTTCTACTGGCCGACTCTGTTTCGCGATGCCACCGCCTTCGCGAAGTCGTGCCCAGTTTGCCAGAGAATGGGAGGAACCGTTGGTTCCAAGGATGAGATGCCAATGCAGCCGGTCATCATTTGTGATGTCTTTGACGCCTGGGGCATCGATTTCATGGGCCCATTCCCTGTCAGCCACGGGTTCGAATATATCCTTCTTGCGGTAGACTATCTGTCCAGATGGGTGGAGGCTATCCCGACCCGAGCTGCAGACAGCAGGACTATCTGTAAATTCATCAGAGAGCACATCATCTCTAGGTCCGGGATCCCCAAAATGATGATATCAGACGGGGGTAGCCACTTTGTGAATCGGGAGGTGAAGAAACTCCTGAAGGACTACGGCATCGAACACCGTGTCGCTAGTCCTTACCACCCACAAACCAATGGTATGGCTGAGGTGTCAAATAGGGAGGTGAAAACCATATTGCAAAAGCTTGTCCGCCCGGACAGGAAGGACTGGTCTCAGATCTTGGATCAAGTCCTCTGGGTGTATAGGACGGCTTACAAGACACCGTTAGGAACCTCCCCATTCCGAATGGTATTCGGAAAGCCGTGCCATTTGCCCGCAGAGTTAGTGCACAAATCAGAATGGGCAATCAAGAAGGTCAACTGGAACACACACCTGGGACAGAAGCAGAGAGACATGGATCTGAATGAGCTTGTGGAAGTCAGAAACCGCGCATACGACAACAGTTTGGTGTACAAGGACAAGGTGAAGCGTTGGCATGATAGATATATCAGACGAAAGACCTTTGTTCCTGGACAGAAGGTATGGTTGTTCAATGCTAGGCTGAAGATTTTCCAGGGCAAGCTGAAGTCTAAGTGGATGGGCCCATTTATCATCCGTACGGTACATGATAGTGGATGTGTCGAGATCTCAGATCTCGCATATGACGCACCGACATTCCTAGTGAATGGACAGCTGTTGAAGCACTTCGTCGAATCCAATGAGCAGTTAGTCCATGTTGAGGAGATTGTATTCATGCGCGAGACAGATACAACAGATACACCTCGAGTCGCGTATGAGACCTTGCAGCAGTGAACTCCAGCCATCCGCAGTATCTCGAAAGATTCAGACCGACTCATATGTATATATCATCATTCTTGTACATCCTATCCTTTCTCCCGCGACTCTAGTAACTCATCCCCGTCTCATTACATCACTATCTTGGACTATACTTAGGATGACCAGATCCTAAGTATAGGGGGGAGGAGTCACTTGAGTCGGTTATTTGTACATTCTCCAGATCACATTAGTCCTCATACTCACTTCCGTCCTATACTTAGGCTGACCTGAGCCTAAGTATAGGGGGGACCGATGCCCGCATTGTATACTCATCCACTTCTCTCCTTGACCTCGCCCGCCTCACTTTTTGATCTTCTTCTACACTTAGGCTGCCAGAGCCTAAGTATAGGGGGGCGGGACGACTTCTATACTTTTTGTTATTTTAGCTCTCCTACGCTTAGCCCGAGCTATGTCTTTTTAGTCTCTTTCGTGCTCTGAGGACATAGCACACGCTAAGTATAGGGGGGCGTGTATATATTACATATATACTTTACCCATAGCTCGTACTTTCGCGTATTTTTATATATATATTTTGCAATAATTACGGGCAATAATTACGGGCGGGTAAAAATTGAAAAACAAATTTGTAACTTTTGTAAAAATTGAAAAAATGTACACTTGTAAAATCTGTATAATACTTATAAACTCTTGTAACATAGGAGGTATACCAAAGAAAAAAAAGGCTTCTTATTTACTCTTGCATATCATCCTTGCATTAATCGAAAAAAAAAGAGTCTTGCATTTACATTCATCTACATAGCATGACATCTGCATCTCATCTGCATATCTTGCATATGCAAGGTGAAAAGCTAGTGGGTTCTGAACCAAGTTATGAGTAGATATTGAGGATGGACTTGATTTGATCTTAATCCACCTAATTTCAGAGGAACCTTATAGGAACTGGAGTTAAGATTTCTCAGGTCAAGTGACTTAATTCTTTGAGTCCGCAAGTCTATGTTCACATGTCATCTTGATTAGTCTAAGTAGAATATCTCGTGCATACGCAGGATTCTTTTAGATAATGACCTAACTTGTACAAGCACTATGCACGTAGCTCTTCATTGATGAGGTGGTGAGGAGGTAGAATCCTTTAGCTTGGAGTAGCACACGGGTGGAAACATCCGTCCTCCTCTAGGGAGGGTAGTGCATCTCAACCTAGTCTGGTGGTGTTGACGTCTGAGGACAGGACGCTGTGGGTTGCAATAATGCTTCAAAAGAGGGATAGTCTACTAGCTCAAGAGGAAAAACTCCTGATGTACATGCTGCACATTGTTGAAAAAAAAACAATGAAAAAAACTCCAAAAAAATCAGACAGGTCCAAGAGAAAATAAAATACCTGTCGGAGGCTGTATACTAGTAAAGAAATGCAGCTGGATGACTTGGCTACACCGGTCGAGCATCCCGGGATAGGTAGCTACACTGGCCATCGTCCATTCTTTTCTCTACCCCCTCCTCTTGAGTTGGTCGCACTTGAACTTAGAAGGGAATACCCCGCTCCTCGAGGAAAGAGTTACTGGACCGGGTTATTGAGTTACCTTGTTAGAGGAGGCTGGTTCCGAGCCATTTCTGATGTGGAGAGTTACATATCACTTACACAGTACAAGTAAGAATCATAGTCATCAGAAATTTGCGTTTGAGGATTTGTTCTGACCTGACTATTGAGGAGTCTTGAATAGAAGACTTTGTGGAACTTGAAGTCTGTTAGGTCTTAAGTTCAGGTCCAAATAAGGTTCCGCCACACAACTAGTCCAAAGGTCGAGTCAAGCTCCATTTTTAACTTTTGTTCATGACCTTGGTATGGAACCCAAAATCATTTCACTCTTGCATTTCATTTAGTTGCTTGGGGACGAGCAAGGTTTAAGTATAGGGGTTTGATGAATCTGTGATTCATCACTTCAAAAGTCAAAAATAGAGCCTTGTTCTCGAGTAAATAGAGGCATATTTCCCTTTATAGTGCATAAATAGCATTCATGCATACATACATAATACATACATTTTAGCAGTGCATTTGCATTTAAATAAGAAGCCAAAAATCCCTTGTAAAATATCCACTTACTAAATAACCTCTTCCCTATAATATGTACTCCTTAGTTAATAATATAGGGAAGAAAGCCAAAAATCCCCCTTGTAAATTAGTCAATAAAGCCCTAGAACCCCTGGACAATGAAATACATATAGGACCCTCACTCAAACTCCAAAATAGGTCTACTCACTCTTAGAATACTACACATTAAAAGACCTTTAAAATGAGACTAATTTCATCCAATTTGGAGCTCGTATGGGAAAGTTGGGTTTTTGGGCCACTTTGTACACTACATATGTATATTTGTATCTTTGTATTTACGTATCATATTTGACCTCATCTCCGTCTTTGGTCAACATGAAACTTGTAGATCTCATCGAGATCTACAACTTTCATGTTTTGAGTTTTTCCAAATTCGGCCCCCTCTTCTCTCTACACATATATTTTCTTCCAGCCATTCACAGCAGGCCACGTGGCGCCATCTGGTCGCGCCACGCGGCCCGCTCCCCGTACCCAAGCCGCCTCTACCCTCAGCCGTTGGATGACACTTTCAATCCAACGGCCACTTGATGACCACGTGCGCTTTGTATTTCCACCGTCGGATCAAGACCCCCGCTTCATCTGACCCGCTCGTCAACGCTCTCTCCTCCACAAGACACGTGGCGCTTCCACGACCCTCAGATCACGCCTCAGCCCTTCCATCTGAGCCGTCAGCTCCACAGGCATCTAAGCCACCCGATTAAACACCCGATGCTCATCACAACCGTCCACTGGGGCTTCGCCTACATTCCGCCACGTGGGCGCTTCCTAACGCTCAGATCATCGCGCCAGATCTCCATCCACACCGTTCCATCCCGCCTCGATCACCACCGTTGGATCACAAGATCCAACGATGGAGACTTTGTCTTCTACCTCCAGGCGCCCCTCTCTCCCACGTTCTCTGCCTTGCGGGAGGGGCACCCCCTTCCTATTCTTGGCTGTGCCTCCACCACCGTCGACGACCACCATCACCTCCACGTCCTTCCCCACTCATCCATCATCCTCGCCAGTCACTTCATTTCCCACGTCGATCGCCAGCTACGCCCCACTACCTCCATGAACTTCGCCCCATCACCAGGCCGCTCATCTACTTCACCCTTTAAATACTCCACCACCGGCCATCGTCGCACCTATCCGCCATTCCAGAGAGCTTCCCTGAGCTCCGATCTTCCGATTGGTGACAGCAATTTGACGAATCGTTGAGCGAAGAAGGGTTTCTTCTCCGGCGAGATCCACGGCATCTCCGCCGTGTCGCAGCTGCCCTCCGCGACGCTGTACGAGCTCGGGACCCTACCGACCCCTTGAGCGACGACCTAGAAGCTCCCTTCGAGCTCCTGATCCCAGGTAACCCCCTCCATTTCCCCTCCGATCTTCTTCTTATTCTTCCTTTGTTTTCTCCGATTTAATTACACGTCCACGATCATCTTCTCGCTTCGCCTTCACTCCGCCGAGCTCCATGACGGAGCTCTCATCCTCGCTGACCCCTCCGCACCCTCAGACACTCCACTCCACCATCCATCGACCTCCAGATCCGCCACTTGGCCGGAGCACCGTCACTGGAGCATCTCCCTCCGCCTTAGGCCTCGCCAACCATCCTTCCACCTTCACGATTGCACACACGGGCTTCGGCTCCTTCTCTAACACTTGCAGGTACCTCTTCATTCACTGATCGGAAGACCACCGGAGCACCTTTGGAGCTTCGTCGCCAGCCACCTCCAACAACCTTCTCCAGCTCCTGAGACCATCAGCACCTCCGCCGCATCGCCACGCGTCTTCTGGGATATCTCTGAGTCCTCGGAGAGCTTCATCGACATCTGGAGGAACGGGCAGAGCCAACGCCACTTCGCCGGAGCCCCGCCATCTCCTCCGCAGGTGGCAGAGGCCTGTCGAAGAAGAAGCCCAGTGGCCGTTCGATCATCTCGATCGGACGGTCCGCAGTCAGCCACGTCGCCAGTCCACCGGAGCTTGCAGACGACCGTAGGATCATCACTGATCCCACGGCCATGAGCCCTCCACGTCGCCTCGCCCTGGAGCCTTTGGATCATCCTTGATCCAACGGATCAATCCACGCCATGTGCCAACATTTCATCACCGTTGGACCAGCCTCGATCCCACGGTCGAGATCCGTCCAAGTCGCCCGATCCGAGCCTCTTCCCCAACCACTAGGCTCGGATCCCCGAAGCAACTCCGAGCCAGATCCGAACCTCCGGAAGCCCCCGAGCCATCATCCGAGCCTCCGCAGCCATCCGAGCCTAGGCCGCTCACGTGAGGAGCACGTGCGGTCTGGGAAATTTACATAGAGGCCCTTGGGACTTTTCATAATTACAAAGAGGTCCCTGTGAAGTAGACCCCACGTGAGGAGCACGTGTCCCGTGGAGAATCTGCATCCACCCCCCTAGCATAATAGGTAATTGCATTTTAGTCCCTGTCAGCATATTTGCTTTATGTATTTTTATTTTCTTGTATTGCATTTACACCCCTGTGTTTGCACGCATCCCTAGGTTGCATTTTACATCATTTTTCAATTCTAAAAATTGCATTTTGTTGAGAAACTTGTCCTCTGTCTATTGAGCCACTTGTCATGTTTTTGTAATTTCAGTGGAATTTTAAATGAATTAATTGGTTAATTTGTGGAATATTTTGCCCAGTGACACCTTTTAATTTCTAGTTAATTCTCTGTGGTTCCAAAAATCCTCAAAAATTCACAGTAGCTTAAGGACAGTGATCTTAACATGCCATAAAAATTTCATGTCATTTGCACACATATCGAGGCCTAAATAAAATTGTTGAGTGATTTTCTCATTTTAATTTTAATAAATTCATTTCACAATGAAATTAAGATCTGTCAATTTTCGCGGATTCCTTATCATTAGTTCTATCTAGGATAATTTTATCTCTTGAAAAAATTGTGATTTGTTATTTATTAAAAATTAAATAGTGAGAATCACCCTGTCTGCATATTTAATTCAAAGTAAATTCATTTAGTGTCTAAAAATTCCAAAAAAATTAGGGTAGATCATTTTCATCATAATTAATCATCTGGACAATTTTTAGAATTTTTGGACTTCATTTGATATCCTAATTGAATTGAACTTTATATTGGCCTGCTGGTTGCATGTGTCTGCATAGAAATTAGAAAAAAAGAACAAAAAAATAATTCCCCGAAAATCACACACTTGATCTTTGCTAAAATTCACCTAAGGAGACAGATGCCTCCCTGAGTTCGACCTTGGACTTCCACCAAGTAAAAAAATCACCGCTTGAAATTGGCTCAAACCTTATTTAAGTGGTTTTTGATTAGCCCTCGTATCCGACTGCAACGAACGACATTAAACTTAATTTGAACATTAATTTGTCCGAATTAACATAGGGTGCGGGCGCTATCAAATGGTAACGACCACATCTTTCAACAACCCCTTCGGTCTCTTAGTCGACCTATCAGCAAACTGAAGGACTGTCCTGCTCCTAAGAAGAGGACCAAACTCGAATCGATCGAGTAAGGCTGCCGGAAGAAGGTTGATTGAAGAGCCGCTGTCTAACAGAGTACGATTAAACTGCTGCTTCTGAATCTCGCATCTGACATAGGGAGCTCCTGCATCTGGTCGCTTGGCTGGCAGTTTGTTCTGAATAGTGCAGCAAGTGAAACGAGTGAGCACATGGATCTGATCTCTATGGTTCCTCCTCTTCCTGCGGACGGTAGTCTTCTCTTTCAAGTTCTTTTTGAAGAAGGGGATTGTGCTCAAGTGCTTCCTGTAGAGTCAGTTGAATATGGAATCTATCTATCATCTGATTGCTGAACTCTACCTATTGCTCTTTTTTGGGATTTTCTCTTTTGTTCCCCTTCGCTCGGCGGAGTGCCTCAGGGAAGGGGATGGTAGGGGCCTCCTCAGATGGAGGACTAGGAATGGGTCCCTGTGCCTGTGAAAGAGGAGAATCCATACAATCATCACCATTCAACACATATGGATCCGCAATGTGAACAGAAACCTTTCCTTTATTCATATTTTTGTTTTTCTTTTTGTTACCACAGTCCATAGATACAAAAGGTGGTAACATCACAGAGGGAGGCTCAACAAAAGTAGATGTGGTGGCCTCAGTACCACCACCGGCACCTGTCTTCGCGGCTTCAGCACTGCGCTCTGGCTCTGCATCCAAAATGGTAGCATCAGCACCACCGTCTGCATCTGATCTCACGACGGCCTCAGCACCGTCGTCTAGATCTCCATCATTGGTGGCCTCAGCACCACCATCTTTAAAATCATCATTAGCGGCATCAGCGCCGCTACTCTGCTCCTCTGGTGCTCCTGGTTCAACTTGTGGTTGTCGCTCAGAAGAGGCACCGCCGGCTGGCATCCTACCGCTCCTAGTAGTCACAAAATCAGCATCATACAAAGAAAGAGATATGTCACTCAAATAGTCACTAGGAGAGGTATCCTCTGTAAACTCTACCTGCTCAGACTTCCTTTTCAGATTGTTTGGGTTAGGTTCAATCTGAGCGGGTATGGCGGCCTTGCCTTTGATTATTTCCCTCATCTCCTGCCGGAATTCATCCATTTCTTGCCTGAAGGATGCTCGCTGTTCGGAGAGCAAGCGAGCAAGATCATCGAGAGCTGGGTTCTCAAAAACTGGGGCTTGAGAATCGGATGGGTTTCCCTGCTGGAAGTGAGGTTGTTGCTGCTGCTGCTGGTATGGATAGTTCTGGGTCGGATGGGAATATGATAGGCGGGACAAGGGACACTCTGGTACTGCTGCTGGTGGGCGTATTGGGGCTGCTGCTGCTGCTGTTGCTGGCTGCTCTGCTGTCCTTGAGCTGGACTCTGCTGCTGGGATGAGGAGCCACCGTTGCCCCAACGGAATCCTGGGTGATCACGACGAATCCCATGCTGAGGGTACCAGTCGTACCAAATCCCATTGACTTCCATCAATGGTTCCTGCTCGAAGGAGGGTGGAGGAAGAACTGCCAGTGGCTGCTCCGGCTGGTAAACCACCATCTGAGTGTCTGGAGATGGCGGTTGCGCTGGGTAGTACTGTAGCAGTGGAACCGACTCTGCCTGTATATGGTTGACCTGACGGTACGAGGCAGAAGGTTGGTTGGAGCTGCTACTGTTGGGGTCAGCCCGTGACCTAGGAGGCTGCTGGGAATGAGTTTGTGCCTCCTGTATGCAAAGGATCTGCGTCTTCAGGTCACTCATCGTCTTGGAAATTTGGTCCATCTAGGCCATGCCTTGCATCTGTTTCTTCTCGAGGATCTCAAGACGGTCCAATTTCTCACTGATGATTCCCATGTTGGTTGCGGCTGATTCAGCTTGGGTTGCGGCTGCTGACGATGTGTTAGGACCGGCATCGATGCGGGCGATCCTCTGGAATGATCCCGCTCCTTGCGGGGGCTTCTGCTGTGTGTAAACACGGGCTTGGGCCATCACAGTTGAATTCTCTACCATGCCTTCGTAGATGGCCCAAACGTCATCTTCACCCTTCGAAAAATAGGACCCACCGTAAGAGGCGTTTACAAGACCCTGCAGCTCCGGTGTCAGCCCACAAAAGAAACTCTGCACTAGATTGGGCTTAGATATGTCATGGTGTGGACACCGGTCAATGAGCTCTCTGAATCGATCCCAGGCTTCATGGAATTGTTCGTTTGGGATCATGACAAAGTTGCTGATCATCGCTCTAGCTGCATTAGTCCGGCTGAGAGGATAGTATTTCTTCAGATACGCGGTCCGGAGATCTGCCCAAGTGTCGATGAATCGCCCAAAATGTTTGAGCCAATATGCGGCTCTATCAACCAAGGAGAATGGGAATGCGATCATCTTGATCGTGTCCTCGGTCATCAGCCTATCATGGATCGTGCTGCATATCATCTCGAACTCTTGGAGGTGGAGGTGTGGCTCTTCGGTCGGCAACCCATGGAATTTGGGTAGAAGTTGAATGGTGTGGGGCCGAAGCTCGAAATCTCCATGGATCGGTGGAAGTCTGATCCAACGATGAGTGAGGGATGCGGCTAGGTTGTGCAATTCCCTCATGATGGTTTGTGGCGGTCTCTCAGCGTCGGGATCACCTCCTCCCGCATCAGTCCTCCTCCTCCTCCACCACCGCCACCACCCCCAGGTCGGTTCTCTCTCATCTGTGCTATTTCTCTCATGAGATCACCCATGAAGGTACCCTGGTCGCGAATCTGCCTCTGCATGGTCTCCAGGGATGCAAGAAGTGAATTGTTGATGGCGGCTTGATCAATGAAATATGGAGGGTGCTCATGGTCATCTGGATGCTCGCCTCTGTCAGCCATCTCGGGATTCTCTGAAAAAGCAAAAGAGGCCATCTCAGGTGCTGTCGAATGCCCAGAACTCTGTGATGTAGTAGATTCTGACACTCTTGGACTGATGGAAGGAGAATGAGAAGGGTGGTCGAGGGGGAACAGGGTGGAGGTAAACTCAAGCTCGGAGAGCGGACTCTCCGAGGTTGTCCTAGATGAATGAGGAGGAGTGCTGGATAGCGGTGCCGACAGAGTCGGCCTAAGAGAACTCCGTCCCATCATCTTGATTATTGGGAAGATCAGGGTGAATGCAGAAGAAGAAGGAAGAAATGAGAAGCAAAATTGCGCACAATTGTGCTGTGTTTTTGATCTTGACCTAAATAGAACTAGCAATCAAACACAAAACATGGGCGAGTTCACCAACTCAACACATGAAGCCATGACGATTCAGCTTTTTATCTTGTCGGTTTAAGCTTGAATTCAGGAATTAATCTTGTCACGAGTCCTTAGAGTGCTACGCCCAAAGGAGAGAGAGTACTGCTGGAAAAGTATTCCCGTACTTGTCCTCCTCTTGTGTAACCTGTAGCTTGCGCTTTTTAAGGTCCTTGTAACCCTTCCTGGATCCCTACTCAGCCAAAGAATAATAGAGAGGAAGCCAATAGGCGAAACCGATACTTCGGATCTCGCTCGCAATGGAATCACCCGTGAGCGTGCAAGATCCTACTCGGACGCAGACGGTGAGACAGACACACCCGTGAAGGCGTGGCCTATGCTCGGTACTTCGGACAAGGTCGGTGCTCACACAATAGTGAGTCACCAATGGCGACCAAGCCCTACTCGCCTACGTACGATAGTAGCGCCAATACTTCAGAAATCCAGGCGATACACAAGGCAGCCACAAGCTGGGATTTGGGCTCTAGTCCTTACGAAGCACTCTGCTCACTTGAAGGGAGACCTTCCCATGCAACCTGAATACAAGTGAGGGTGTTGCTCTCCCCAATCAAGGAATCCAATTACCAATTTTATTTTTGGTCAAGGTTTTCTTAGCAGTCCCTTTTTTAATTTTTTGGTGTTATCGCTTCTTTTGAGTAGATTCAAACAAGCGCATAACGGTTTTTGTATTTTCTTGATCCTACTTTGTCCAAAAACAGAGGGAGAATAGAGTCAGAAAAACCAATGCAGGTCGACACCAAGGTGGAAATCTCACCTTTGTGCCTAAATGATGGATGCAAAGTAAGAAGACTTACAGCGAATCCCAGCTCTCTCCATGCGGGATGCAAAGCAGAATTTATAAACCTAACTACATGCCGGTATGCAATGCGGAAATCGTCCTAAGATAGGCAACTAATAGCGTGAAGAACCACAAGCTAACCACTAACCTCCAATCCTAATGTCCGGTCTAGGCTCACCCCTCCTTCTCTCGACACATCGAGTTTAGGAGAAGCGCTTGGCGGGATGAGCTCGCGGCACGTGGATCGAAAGCTAATGACCAACTATTTAATTAGGCTAAGTCCAAATACGATCTATAGGAACATGCAAAGGTGATTAGTGTGTTTGGACCTAATCTAATCGAACAAGAAAGGGCCTAAAGCTAAGGGCTCAATCCACAAAAGAAATGTAAATGAAAACAAAACCGGAAAATGACAATCGGAAAGCGCGAGAAAAACTGCGGTGAGCCCCCGGGTGAACAAACACCCAGAAATTAGGCCCGGAAGTCCGAGTCTCTTAGTCATGTATTATTACAAATTAATCACTCTCTCACAAAAATAAAATGCAAGCTATCTACTACTCTCTCTCTCTCTCTCCTCCTGCTCTCTCCTACCGGCTTGGCTTAAGAACAGCGGCTCTGCTTCCCAAGGATGCTTCGGATCCCTAGGCGATCGCCTCGCTCCGCGGTCCCTCGCAAGAAGACAAAAGAGTGGTCAGAAAGCTCAACAAAATATATCAAAAATAAGAGAGATAAAATTGAAAGCAATAATGAAGACAACTAACACAATCAAACAAAATAATGAGCTACTCGCTATTGCTCCCCGGCAACGGCGCCATTTGATAACTAGGAATTTCTAGGATCGTGTATTCCACACAAAGCGGGAACACGAGGGTCGCTGTGGTGACCGCTAAAAATCTCTAATTAATCAACAATTAACCCACACTATAGATCAAACAATTAGAAATAAATGTGGAGTTAAAATTTATTTTTAACTCTGCACAAAAGATGTATAGCAAGCAAGTATGCAGAGAGTTCAAACACAGGGAGCAAACATGGCAGATCAAATAAATGTGTGTATGAGTGTGAAGTGTTGTCTACACTATGCAAAGCAAAGATTTTTGTGGGTTTTTAATTTTTATTTTTTTAATTTAATTTTTAATTTTGTATTTTGATTTTTAATTTTCTGATTTTTTAAATTTTATATTATATATATTTTTTTCTTTTCAATAGTGGAATATATAAACAAGGTAATAAAAGAGAAGATAGAATATTGATAAAAATATGCAAAAATAGCCAAAAATTCAGAAATAAAATCTTTTTGGTATTTTTAAAATTTTCTACTGTTTTTGTGATTTTTGGGTATTTTTCAAAATATTTTTGGTATTTTTAAACACTGAAATAAAGCAAAACAGTGACTTAGCTACTGGTTGGGGGTAAAATAGGAATTAAAAATAACAAACAGCTACAAAATTTTTCAAAACTATTTTTTAAATAAAGATAATCAAAATAGGAAACTACAGAACTTGAGTTTACAATTTTTGGAGTTTTCTACAATTTTTAGATTTTTTGAAGTTTTTAGGTATTTTTGAATTTTTAAGGTTTTTCTTTTGCAATTTTTAGTGATTTTTGGATTGACACTAAAATATGATAAAATAGACAGTAGGGGTTGTTTTTGGAATTTTTCGAGGTATTTTTATATTTTTTTGGTATTTTCTAAGCTAGACAGTAGGCAAAAAACATGTTTTTGATTTTTAATAAATATGAAAATGCAATAAAATCAAAAACTAAAAATATGGCGTTAAAGCACAAGTACCCATGAGCTTAATGTGATTTTTTGTGGAATTTTTCAAGTTAAAATGATGTCTTAAGTAAATAGATCAAGCAAGCAAAAATGTCACAGCCTGACAGGGGTAGAAGTGCAAATATCAAAACATCCAGGAGCATCCAAGCAATTTTCCACAAAATATTACACTTAATATTGAAATTTATGGACCAAATACAAATACACAGACCCGCAGGGGTGTCGGCGCAAATTACCCACCAGGGCGTGTGACTTGTACGCGCCTAGCAAGGATTAGAACACAATTTCAACAAAGCCCGAGGGCTTACATGCAATTAGCCCAAAAGTTTAACATTTAAACTACAAGTTCTGGATTAAAACCAAAAAACCAAAGTTCTGAGGGCCTTAATGCAAAATGCCCACACCTCACGTGAACCGGTCACGTGAGGTGACGTGGCAGAGGACCCGTCTGCAAATACGTAAAGTTCAAGGACCTGGATACAATTTTTACAAAATATTTAAACTATCCTTTAAAGTTTACGGACTAAAAATAAATTACAAAACTAGAAAGGGTAACTCTGCAAAATACCCCTTCGGCGCGATCCGACGGCTGATGCGAGGTCACTTGCCACGTGTCGACGCGCGGGCCTCCGATGACGCTTCGGCCTGGACGCTCCTGATTAGATCTTGCAGTAGAGATCGACGGCTGGGGCGTGAAGACGATCGGACGGCTGGTGATGGATCTGGGTTGGGCCGGTGATCGAACGGCTGAAGGACAATGACGAAGAACAGGGAAGAACTCGCCGCATGCGAGTGATAACCCGAAAATGAATGATCAAGGCAAAGGTCTGGAAGTGGTCGTCGCGACCTCAATCACTCAGACGGAGAATATCAAGAAAAATAACCACTCAGAAAATATCAAATCAATCAAAACAAATAAGAGCGGTCTAGCTATAGGATTAACCTGGTATAGCTCCCAGGGTCGAACACAAGGAGCACGGATTGGCCTAGGGCCTACGAAGTAGTGAAAATGAAATAAAAATAAAAGAAAATGTTTTTTAGAGGTTTTTATGAATTTTTATATTTTTTTGGATTTTCAAATTATAAAGAAAATAAAAGAAAGTAAAATCTAGGCAACTTCAACAATTTATTAAACACACCAAAAATAATGCAAAAATTAAGAAAAAATTGTATTTATGTTTTTTAAGTTTTTAAGTGTTTTTGGTGAATTTTTGAGATTTTTCTAATGGGTAAATTATTTTCTAAAAATCAAACAGTGCGAAAAATGAAAGGTACTGTCCAGCAAGGCTTAAGACCCAAAAATAAAATATTTAAGGATCTCAAAAAGCCCTGGAGGTAATTTTCCTGTTATCTAGAAAGAATAAGGAAAATTTAGGCACCCTAATTATTGTTTTTGGATTTTTAAATTATTTATTATAATTTTTATGAGTTTTTAAGGGCTTTTCAATTTTTAGGGTTTTTAAGCAATGAAAAATAGCCAAAATTGGCTAGAAAATCAAACAACAAGCAAACAACAGTATCTAATTTTTTTATAATTTTTGGGGGTGTTTTTATATTTTTTTTGGTATTTTTATATCTAGACAGTAACTGAAAAGGCTGTTTTTGAATTTTTAAAAATACTAAATGAAATCAGAAATGTCCTCAAAAATTCTCAAAAATCCTACAACATGGCAGGAGCCATGTGTCAAATTTTCATCGAATTTGGAGGTGGTTTGATATTTATTCAAAAATCAAAGAGGGGGCACCGTGCACAGGGACGTAAGTGCAAATACCCAAAGTTCTGAGGGCCAAGGTGCAAAAATCCCAGCAAGTCACGCGCGTGGCGCGTGGCTGGGGCACTCAGGGGCCTTTTGGTAATAAAAACCAAGTTTCTGGACTTATTGGTAACTCGTACCAAAAGTCCAGGGGCTTGGATGCAAAAATCCCACTAAAATCCGCACATGCGCATAAACAACACTCACAGGGGCATAAATGCAATTACCAAAAAGTTAACATTCATTCATTAACCCAACAGAACTACAGGGAAGAAGATGTAAATAGCCCAAACAAGCACGTGACGAAGCACGTGGTCTCACATACACAGGGGCATAAACGTAAATAAAAACAAGCGCAAGGTCCCAGTTGTAATTTACCCTATGTAAATAAAAGTTCTAAAATATTTACAGGACTAGAAATAGAAAGACAAACTAAGAGGGGGCCCTAAGCAAATTACCCCTTTATTCGTCGACGGCCAGATGCGCGCCACGTGGAAGATCGGTCGGCTCTGGATGGGGGGCGCGTCTCTTCTTCAGCTCGGGGGCTCGATCGACGGTGGAGGCGAGGACACGTGGGAGATCGGGCGGTTCTGGGCTCAGGTACCTCTCTCCTTTGCTGCGAACGGTCCAGATGAGCTCCTCGGAGTGATCGACGGTCGCTGCTCCTCGGAAGATGGACGACTGAGATCAAAACTGGAGCGGAGGCGTCATCGGACGGTTCTGGAGGATGGTGGAAGAACACGACGCCGGCGAACTTCGCCGGCCTCGTGCGTGAGCTGTACTCCTCCTCAGCTGCTCCTGATGATCGGAACGGGTCCGCGGTGAAGCTCCGCAGCTGGTGGTGGACTTCGATGGCCCGGCCGAGCCCTGGAGGGGCTCCGGCGAGGCTGGCGGCGCGAAGCTCCTGGCTGGAATGTAAGGGGGGCTCAGATGCCTCCCGTTGGACCTGCAAAGCAAACCAAAAGTTTCGCGGGTCGAGGGCAAAGTGCCTCGACCCCAAGAAGCGTCGTGAGGGTGAACGGTGCGGCGGGGTGAATGAGCTCCGGCGAGCGACAGGTGGTGGAGCTCGACTCCCAACTCCGGGGCGAGTTGGGTTGAACGAGTGGGCGAAGAACGTGCGTGGGGGAACGGCGAAGATGGTAGTGTGCTCCGATGATCGAGATAGTGTGCGTGATGGTCGGAATCAGAGGAACACAGCAAGGAGTCGATTTGGGGGTAACTTAAAATTAGACTAAACAAGAAGGAACGAAGGTTACCTGGGTGATGCTGGAGACTATGCTGGAGCTTAGCTAGCTCCTGGTCCTTACCTCAAGGGTCGTCAACGCCCGAGGCTCGATCTCCGGTTGAACGTCGGAGCACGGCGGCACGAGGCAGCCGGATCGATGGTCCGAGCACCTCCTCCTCTCTGCGACACCGGCAAATGCAAGCTGTCACCTTGCTGGTTGCGATGGAGGTCACTGGAGAGAGAATGGGGAGCCAAAGATGACAGTGGAGTGCGGCGGAGCTCGGGATATATAGTGCTAGGGGTCCGGCTAAATCGGAGTCGGGCGAGAAGCTTGGAGCGCGGATCCCAAGAACCCACCCCGGGCGTGGATCAGGGAAGATCAGGCTCGGATTAGAGCCCGGGGTTAGCGGATTCGGAGGTCGGATCTGGTGGGGATAAAATCGAGAAATCGGGTCCAAAAGCAGATCCGCGGCTCTGGTGGTCCTGGGGGAGGTGTTGACCGGGGGTCAACAATTCCCCGTGGACCAATCAGAGCCCGCCAAGGCTGAAATTTTTATTTTATTTTTTTGGGCCTTTAAATGGCTGAATTTTCAAAAACTTAAAACACAAAATATTTTTGTTTTAATTTTTTCTATTTTTTTGTGATTTTTAATTAATTTTTGGAAATAAAAATAAAGTATATACAATATAGCTATACATAGGTATATATACACTATGTTGATTTTTTATTTTTGATTTTTAATTATTTATTTTTATACATTTTTATTCCTATTTTATATTTTATTTATTTATAGGATAAAATGAGGAATAAAAGGCTATTTTTATTTTATTTTTATTATTTATATACATGGGTTAATTAGTTAGTTATATACATGATATATACATGGTATATATACAAGATGTTTTTGTATTTTTAATTTTGTAATTTTTATTTGATTTTTGTTTTAATTCTTTTTATTTATTTTATTTACAAAACATAAGAAGGAATATTTACAAAAAGTTTTGGAAATAAAGAAATTTATTTACAAGGTGAAATAAATATAAGATAGGGGTTTATGTACATGGTGAAAGGTTGTTTTTAGGATTTTTGATTTTTATCTTTTTGTTTTGTTTTTAATAGCTCTAAATATGTACAAAATATATACAAGTATTTACAACATATTTTTGGTTGAGGAAAAATATTATTTTATTTATTTACATAAGTATTTACATATGAGCCCCTATCTCCCTCTACTTGTGGCTTTTATGCGGTCAGGCCCATGCTGAGCCCTCCCTTGTGTTAGGTTGCTCAATATTTATTCTAAATATTTCCCTCTTTTTCTTTTTCGTCTTTATTCTTTTATTTTTGCACAAAAACATGCTAATTATCTAATTTTACAAATATGCATGCTTTTGCTAATTTGTCCTATTTACACATATCTACATGCATTTGCATAGGTTTTTGTAGCTAAAATATAAGAATAAAGAGTGATGAATGGGTATTCATCAGCGAGCTTCCCTGATCTCCTTCTTCTTCCTTGGGCACTAACTTGAGCTGCAAAATGGCTCAGCAGAATCCTCTGGTCCTCCTCCAGATGCTGGGTGCGACAAAACTCTCCGGCGAATCCCGGAGAAGCGGCGCGAGTTCGGCGGAGCAGAAGGGCTCCTGGAACCTCGGCGAGAGCAAAATTTGCCCCCAGGTGCTTCAGAGCTTCAGGACCTGCACCAAAACGTGTTAAGGAGGTTGAGGGCAAAATGCCTCGACCTCCAGTGGCTCTCAAAACTGCAGTGATCGACGAGATGGATACTCGTCGGAGTTGCGCTCTGGCGAGGTAATCGAACAGGTGATTTGATGGTTGATTTGACGAGAAATGAAGATCTGGATGGACCTAAGACTACCAGGGATGTAACGAGGATAAAAAGGAAGCGAAGAAACAACCTCAATGGCCGGAGCTAGAGGGAATATACCTCTACGGCAAGGCTCGCCGGAGGTGTGGAACACGCTCAGATCAGTCGATGGTCCACCGCCTTGCAGCAAGGAACCTGGAGCTGTCACCTCCAGGTAGCTCGAGCACAACTCAGAGGGGAAAGATCTGGGTGAATCGCGGTTCAAAAATCAAATCAAAGTGGGAGCTAGGTTATATGGGGTTGACGGTCAGCGGAGGAAGAACGAGGCAGAGCAGTGGGTACAGTGATCCTTCGACCAAGGTATCATCAGGGCGGGCATGCCCATTGACCGAGGATCAAAAGCTAAGAAGAGTCTATCATGAGATGAAGCAAGACCTGGCCTCGAAAAAATGGAGAAGGAGAGGTCAAACGTAGGTCTGACACGGGCTACAAGGCTAAGAAGGACCAGTTGACCGAAGTCAACTGGGGTTGAAGCCTGGTTGGTCCACGTGGACCAACCAGGAAAAATCCCTGATTTTTATTTTGTAAATTCAAATAAAAATAGTAAATGAAAGAATTAAAGTTTGGTTATTAAATAAAAAATGTTTATGATTTTATAAAGTATTTAATTCTAGTTTTTAATTATTTTTATGGAATATATTTTTATAAGTTTCCTTTTATGCCCTTTATAGGTATCATACCTATATAATTTATTATTTTATTTTTATTTTGGTATTTTTAACTTCTTTAATTCTATTTATTATTTTGTAAATTTATATAATACTTTTATACACTTAGAAATATTTTATTTTATTTTTATGATGTGTTTTGTATATTAAATAAAATACAAGGATGTGTTGTATAGGTATACATATAGGTATAATACCTGTATAATATATATATATATATGTTTATTTTTATTTTGAGTTTGATTTGGGTTTTTATTCCTGTTTTAATGTACATAATTATTAGAAATAATATTTACAAAAGTATAAAAATATAAATATACAAAAATAATGAATAAAGAATAAATTGAATATTTTAATCAGTACAATTGTACAATGAGGGTCCAAAACTCAACTTTCAAACCGTAGCTCCGCCAAATGCGAAACCACCACCATTAATGTTTTATTCTATATACAATTAAAGGTGAGTTTGCTGCATCTGGAGTTTTCATTTGTGAGATACGGGTCTGGGAAGTTGGGATTCTGGAATTTTATTCAGACCATAACTTTTTAACTGTACATTATTTTTCAGTGAAATCAATTTTGTATTTTTCTTTATAAAATTATCTACAACTTTCATGTACAAAGTTTCTTTATTGGATGTATAAAAAGCGGAATCAAAAATAGGTCCCAAAATGAATAAAGAATGAATAGAATAGTATAGGTCTTTGACCCTTATCTCCCCCTACTTTATTCCTGGTCGACCTATTCATCAAGATGCCTAGGTCTCGGGGTTTTGGGTCATAAAATATTTACAATATTTTATTCTTTTTCTTTTCTTTTATTTATTCTATAATTTTGGCTTTAATTACAGTATTTTATACACTAATTACAGGTACATGCATGAATGCTAAGATGCTATATTTAAGGCTATTTACTGGCATTTGCTAGGGTTTTTGATGCCAAAATGATAGAATAAAGATGATGAAATGCGGATTCATCAGTCGTAACGACCATTGACACCTGATTTACCTTAGTCGCTCGGGTGCGCTCATCAGAATGGCGCCGTTGCCGGGGAGCACGGCTTAGTAGTCGTCTTTCTTTTTGTTTTTATTCGGTTTTGTTTTTCGCGGTTTTCCGTGGCTTTTCTTTCGTCCGCGGCTTTTCGCGGCTTTTTGTTTTTCATTTATTTTAACTTTCTTTCATTTTCTTTTATTTTGTTTTATTTTGTTTTTGTTTGTCTTGTGTTTATTTCTATTTTCCTGCATATATCTTGCTTTATTTTATTTTTCCTGTTTGTTTTTATCTTGGTTTGACACTCTGCTTGTTTTCTTGCGAGGGACCCGAGGACCGAGGCGTCTTCTTCGGAAGCTGAAGCAACCGCGAGAGTCAGAGGTGGCTTCCTTCTCTACAAAGCCGCAAGAGAGCGCGAGGAGCCGAGTAGGAGTGCGGGAGCTGCGGAATAGCCGCGGAGTTTAGTTAGATTAGTTTAGGTTTCTTTTCAGCATATTATCTTGTTGTAATAATACAGGGACAGAGACTTGGACTTGGTAGACTATCGGGGTCTGTTTCGCCGAGCACTGGTGTGCTCGGGGGACCTCACCAGATTTTTCGTGTCTTTTCACAGTTTTTGATCGTTTATTTACTGCCTTTGTTTCACGCGATTTTCAGCCCTAGCTTAGGATTTTTACTGATTGCGACGTAATAATTAGGGTCTACACACCTAATAACTTGCATGTACCTATTAGATTGTAATTGGACCAACAATAAAAATAATAAAAAAGACTACTTGGTCTCTTGAGGGATCCCGAGCCGCTAGAGGTCGTATACAGCGCTGGCAGGACCCGTTGTGGCGGGCACCGATCGGCATCCGAGACCGGACACCGACCCCTCCCGTTGACCATTTAGCCATCTGTTCTTTCGAGTAGAACTGCTTTGCTTAGGGTTGATTTTCTGCTTACATCATATAGGTAGTTTATATTCAGTCTTTTATTTATGCGCGGATCACTCTGCATGTAGACTGCTGGAGTCAGGTACGCATCTCTTACTCTGCATGCATCATTGATTCCCGCGCATCGGCTTTTTCGTCTTCTCCCCCCGTTTTTGGACTTAAAATAACCAGGAGAACCGAAAAATTCGTTAGGCGTTATTTGCTTTGAAAAATATCTAAAAAACAAAAATCATATAATTTGGGACTGCTAAACAAACTTGACCCTAAAAGACACCTCACCTGAAAAATTTATCTTGGGGAGAGCAACCCCCTCATTGTCTGGTTTGTATATGTGAGATAGTGACCCGCACCCTAGGATAGGCCATATCTGAACCCTCTTCAGACTACTGCTTCTGAGGTAGTCATTCTCCAGTGAGGATCGCTCCAGTCTCCGGTAAAGCGGGCTGCGATATCCTTAACAAAGCGAACCGATCGGGTAGCCGGTACACGGTCCGCGGCTTGTACTGGATGGGAAAGATCTAGTTCGGGATCGGGACAGTCTCCTGAGGGAGTCAGATTCCCAATAGGTCACGTAACCGCTCTGCTATCCTGACATGATCACCTAATAAAATTGACAAGATAATTGACCGAACTCTTACGGTCTTCAGCTCGTGTTGAGTAGGTGAACTCGGGGTTTTGTTTGCTCATCGTTTCCAGATCCCATCCGCCCGACTCACCAAATCAAGATGATGGGCAGGAGGTCCCTTAGGCATCCTGTGGCTGCACCACTTTTCAGCACTCCAGCCCGTTCATCTAGGTTGGTTCGTGAGAGCCGAGACCCGCTCTCCGAACCCAAGTTCGATTCCACCCTGTTCCCCCTTGACCACCCTTCTTTCATACTTGAGATGCCAGTGCCAGATGAGAGACAACTGTCAGATTTATCGGTACCTGAGTTTGGGTCTTTTGCCTTTGCAGAGACCATGGCCGGCAGTAGCAACGACCGCACCGGAGGTCCCCGACCTGAGCAGACGTATGTCCTGGACCAAGGTGCGATCAACACCACCCTGATCGCCTCCCTCGAGATGATGCAACAACAACTGAGGGATCAGGGTGCATTTATGATTGAGATGAGGAGAGAGATGGAGCAGATGAGAGCTGATCGCGACCAGCGTGGGCCCGGAGACGGACCACGGAGACTTGACGAGCCAGCAGCCGCAGCCGCCGCAGCAGCAGCAACACCAGATCAGCCGAGACCGATGCGGGAGTTGCACAACCCCGGATCAACATTGACGCACCGGTGGGTAGTTCTTCCAGCCATCGTGGGGGACTTCAAGTTCCCCCCGAATACACTTCAGCTCCTACCCCGTTTCCATGGGATCGCCACTGAGGAGCCCTATCTACATCTCCAAGAGTTTCTGATGATCTGCAACACCGTCCATGATCGACAGGTGGACGAGGACACCATTCGGATGATTGCCTTCCCCTTTTCACATGCAGATAGAGCAGCCACATGTCTGAAGCACTTGGGGAAGTTTGTGTACACCTGGGAGCAGCTCCGCACCGAGTACTTGAACAAGTACTATCCATTCGGGCGGACGAACGCAGCTAGGGCCTTGATTAGCAACTTCTCCATGCCCCCCAACGAGCAGTTCCATGAGGCATGGGAGAGGTTCAGAGAGCTGACGGACAGATGCCCGCACCATGATATCACGAAGTCGAACCTAGTTCAGAGCTTCTTCTGCGGGTTGACACCAGAGCTGCAGGGCATGGTGAATGCTTCGTGTGGCGGTTCCTACTTCGCCAAGGATGAGGATCAGGTCTGGGCCATCTATGAGGAGATGACCGAGAACTATACAGTGATGTCCCAGACCCGACTCTACACTCAGGGACGCCCCCAGCCCCAGTCCGTGTAGTACCAGAGGATAGCACGGGTCGATGCCGGTCATTCTACTTCGTCTGCGGCAGCCGCACAGTCTGAGTCTACAGCCACAGACATGGGGATCATCAGCGAGAAGCTGGACCGAATCGAGTTGATCGAGAAGAAGCAGTGCCAGGGTATCACGTAGATGGATCAGATGGCACAGATGCTGAGTGACCTGAAGACACAGATCATGTGTCTCCAGGAGGCACAGACGGCTTCTCAGCCCCGTCTTCAGGCACGAGGAGATCCGAGCAGCAGTGACAGCTCGTCCCAACACTCCAGTCAGCCTAGACAGGTTCACCTTGTACAGGCGGAGTCATACCAGCAGCCACAACCGTACTACCAGTCACCACCAACCCTAGACACTCAGATGGTGGTGTACCGGTCGGATCAGCCCTTGGCAGTACTCCTGCCACCCCCCTACGAGCTGGAGCCGTTGATGGATGTCAACAGGATTTGGTACGACCGATCCCAGCCCGGTATCCGACGAGACCATCCCGGATTCTGTTGGTCAGCTAGAGGTGCCAGTTCCTAGCAGCAGCCTCTAGTTCAGGGTGGCCAGTACGGCCATCAACGAGAGCACCAGCAGCCCCAGCCCCCAGTACACCACCACCAGCAGCAGTCATCCCAGCAGCACCAGCAGTATGGTCCTCGTCCCTATTAGCAGGGACAGCTTTGGAGGCGAGATCAGCCTCAGCAGTATCATCCCCAGCAATACCCCTCTCACCCTCACCAGCCACAGCAGCAGCCTCACTACCAGCGAGGCCACCCGTCAGATTCTCATGGGCCGACCTATGAGAACCATGCCTTGGACGACCTAGCCCGCCTCGTGACAGAGCAGCAGGCTACCTTCATACGGGAGATGGATGAGTTCCGCCAGGAGATGCGGGAGATCGTGAGAGGGAAGGCCGCCATTCCTGCCTAGATTGAGCCGAACCCGAACAATATGAAGAGGAAGTTTGAGCAGGTAGATTTCACAGAGTATGCCACTCCTAGTGATTCATTTGGTGATATGTCTGCAAATTTATTTGAAACTGATTTTGTCACACTTAGGAGCGGTAGGATGCCAGCAGGTGGCGCCTCATCTGAGCGACGATCCCATGCCACTTCCAGGGCGCCAGGCAAGGAGGAGAGCGGTACTGATGCTGTGAGAGACGATGACGGTGGTGCTGATATCACCATGGACGTTGATACCGCCGACGGTATTGAGGTCGTTGCTTCACCAGATGGAAGAGGTAGTACTGACGCCACCACAGTTGCTGAGCCAGAGCGCGGTACTGATGCCACGAGAGACGATGACGAGGGTGGTGCTAACGCCGCCATTTCTACTTCTGCTAGTCCTGTTGTCTTTCAGTCTGTACATGTACCTCAGGACACTTCTGGAAATAAAGGAAAGGGTTTATTTTATTCTGATCCACCTGTGGTGATTGATGATGATGTATGTGTGGATTCTGTCGTACTTGAGCAGTCTAGACCCTCTCCTAATCCTTCATCTGAGAAGGACCCTGTAGTCCCCTTCCCTAGAGCACTCCATCTGGGTAAGGGGAAGAAAAAAGAAAATCAGAAAAATAATCAGCATGTAGAGTTCAGCCAACAGATGATCGATCGATTCCATATTCATCTGACTCTCCAGGAGGCCTTGGAGCACATCCCTCTACTCCAGAGATCACTCAGAGACAGGACCACAGTTAGGAGGAAGAGGAGGAACCATCAGTCTGAGATCCATGTGCTTACTCGAGCCACTTGTTTCGCGATCCAGAACCGTCTGCCGGCCAAGAGGCCAGATTCAGGAGCCCCGTATGTCAGATGCCACATCCATGACCAGAGGTTCGACCGCACTCTATTAGATAGCGGTTCTTCGATCAACCTACTTCCGACAGCCCTTCTCGACCGCTTCGAGTTGGGCACTCTACGACAGAACATGATGGTCCTTCAATTTGCTGATTGATCTGTCAAGAGGTCGATGAGATTGCTGAAGGACGTTGTCGTCACGATTCAGGGCCTGAAATTCCCCGTGGACTTCGTTGTGTTGGACATGGAGATCCCTGAGTCTGTGACCGATACCCCCATCATTTTAGGACACCCGTTATTGGCCAAAGCCAAGGAGGTGACCGACCATGATAGCAGGAAGGTATACTTTCGCATCGAGGGCGAGAGTATACAAATAGAGACGGTCGAGGACATCAGAGCCAGAGATTCAGAGTGCTCAAAGGCGACCACAGATTCAGAGCAGATGACAGAGGCAGGGCGAGACATCCACCAGGACTGTGATTTTGTGATTACAGATGACGAGGCAGTTTGGGCAGATCCAGTCGCACAGGCCATCCTCTCACCTTCAGAGTTCGTTGATGCAGAGACGCCGGCAGAGGAGAGCTTGGAGAGCGCATTCTTGGTCCAGGATACCTTTCAGGCAGCAGAGCCGGTTCTCGACCGCGAGACAGATTTCTGTGAGTATGATACAGATCCCTCGGAGTCAGATGTTGATTGGGCAGATGAAAAGCGAGAAAAGCGAGAGCCGCTAAATAGTGATATGACAAGTCAAACTCACTGTCGCTGATGCGACTACTCTAGCCTCCTCGTTCTTCAACAATTAACCCACACAATCAATCAAGGAATGAATAGCAAGGATTAAAATTTATTATACCCTACTAAAAATGTACAATGGCAAGCAAGTAGGGGTCGAACTCAGGAAGCAAGGGTGTAGAGCATAGATAAAAAATCCAATCCTAGGTCTAATACACAACTTAGCCAATCTAATTTCTTTTTGTGGGTTTTAAATTTTAAATTTTTTATTTAATTTTTAATTTTTAATTTTGTATTTTGATTTTTAATTTTCTGATTTTTATAATTTTATATTTTATATATATTTTTTAATTTTCAATAATGGAAAAAAAGACAATGTAATAGAAGACAAGACAAAATATGTATAAAAATATGCAAAAATATCCAAAAATTTAGAAATAAAATGTTTTTGATATTTTTAGGATTTTTTACTGTTTTTGTGATTTTTGGGGATTTTTCAAGGTGTTTTTGGTATTTTTAAAGACTGAAATAAAGCAAAACAGTGAAATGAGTGCTGGCTGTGAATAAAATGGAAGTTAAAAATAGCAAACAGCAATCAAAATTTTTCACACTATTTTTCAAATAAAGAGAACAAAATAAAGAACAAACAGGAACCGAGTTTGTATTTTTCTGAGTTTTCCTTGATTATATATTTTTTTTTGAAGTTTTAGAGTGTTTTTAAATTTTTAGTGTTTTTCTTTTGAGTTTTTAATGATTTTTGGACTGACACTAAAACATGATAAAATAGACACTATGGAATTTTTTTTAGAATTTTTCGAGATGTTTTAATATTTTTTTGGCATTTTCTAAGCTAGATAGTGGATAAAAAGCGTGTTTTTTATTTTTAATAAATATAAAAATAGAATAAAATCAAAAACTAAAAATATGGCGTAAAAGTAGAAGCAAATAGGAGCTTAAACCTATTTTTTTAGAATTTTTGGCAATTAAATGAGGCGTGAGAAAAATAGGCTAAGCACACAAAAATCCTAAGCCTAGCAGGGGTATAATTGTAATTATAGAGACATCCAAGGGCTTAGCAGCAATTTTCACCAAAGAAGCACGCACAGAACACGTGAAACACCATTCACAGGGGCATAATTGCAAATATCAAAAGCCAGCAGGGCATGCATGCAATATTTCCGAAAACATATTATATTAACTACGCACAGGGATAAAATTACAAATAACGAAAAGTTCAGGACCAAAACAGCAAAATACCCAACAGTCACGCGCCCCAGTCATGTGAGGTGACGTGGCGTGGACCGAAGTACAAATAGTGCAACTGTGAGGGTCTAAGTGCAAATATTACAAAACTTTTTAAACTTCGAACGAAAGTTTTTAGACTAAAAAGTAAATACAAAAAGTCGTGGGTGAAAGATGCAAAATACCCACAGGCTTGATCGTGCGGCCGATGGCGTCCCACTAATCCACGTGGCGTGCATCCGACGGTGCGTACCCCTTCGTCCTGGGCGGCTGAGATTAGATCTTCAAGGATCGATCGGACGGCTGGAAGTGCTTGATGATCGGACGGCGTAGATGGCGTCTGGAGGTGGCCTCTGATCCAACGGCAGGGGGAGGTTCACGAAGAACACCTCCCCGGCGAGCTTCGATCGGCGATTGCGGCCGACACACGGCCGCTCCGGCCCCCGGGTCAAGGGCAAAAGGACCCTGGGGCCCTTCCGCGTCAGATGATGGCCTCCAGCGAGGCGGAGGCGGCGTAGAGTGGCCGGACGAGGAAGGCGACCTGGGCGGCTGTTCCTGGAGCTTCGATGGTCGAGGGATCCTTCTCTGGGGCTCGAACCTGAAATGTTAAGTGCACAAAACCCATGCGAACAAAATGGTGGGGTCTGATGGGTCAAATGAGGCGACAGATGGTGCGGGCGAAGAGCTCTGGCGAACGACGGAGAAGGAAGCTCGGTCGACTCGATCTGGGCGGGATCGAGGTGAATGGAGGGGTGCTGCGTGATGACTGAGCGACGAGAAAGAGAATGGAGGGGGTCTGAGGTCGAGTCGAGGCGTTGAGTGGCCGGAAATGATGGGCGGAGCTCAGCTCCGCCGTGGGTTCGATCAACGATTCACGGTGATTGGATGAACGACAAGCAAAACTGCTACTTAGCTAACCTAAACTACGCTACAGCTACGAGAAAACGAAGAGAAAAGGGGAGGAAACTCACCAGAGGCGACGGGCTGTGAAGCACGGCGGAGCTCCGGCGAGGGGTCGAATCACTTCGATTCTACACCAAATACCTCGAACCCAGGCTCGATTCGATGCCTACTGTTACGAGGAGCACGAAGGACTCGGGGTTTGAGGGTGAAAATGGCAGAAGAAGGATTAGATTCAAATCGAAGTCAGGAGGTTCTTTTTGTAGGGTTGACGATTGGCGTGGAAGACGAGGCTCGAACCGCCTCGATCAGTGGTCTTCAGCCCCAGATTTCACTAGGGCGTGAATCACCATTGATCGAGGAGCAAAAATGCAGAAGACCTCATCATGGATTAGTGCAAGGTCAAGCCTAGGAAATGGCGCGAAGATGGGACAAAACCTATCTGACACGCCTGGAGGAGAAGGTCAGACAGTTGACCTAGGTCAACTGTCAGACCAACTTGGTTGGTCCACGTGGACCAACCAGGAAAAAATCCTCAAAAAATTATTTCAAAAATCGAAATAAAATAGTAAATTAATGAATTTCATTTTGGTTAAAAAAATAAAAATTGTTTATTAATTTATGAAGTATTTTATTATGAATTTTAATTATTTTTATGAGGCTTATTTTTACAAGTTCACTTTTTAGCCCCTTTATAGGTATAATACCTATGTGTTTTAACATTTTATTTTTATTTTATGTATTTTGATGTTATTATTTTTATTTAGTATTTTATAAAATTATAAAATACTTTTATCTACACAAATATATTTTTATTCTAATTTTATGATATGTTTTGTGTATTTAATAAAATAAAAGTGTTATTTGTATAGGTATAGATACAGGTATTATACCTATGTATTTTATTTACAAATATTTTATTCTTATTTTTATTTAGGTTTTTATTCCAATTTTAATGTACATAATTATTATAAGTGATATTTACAACATTATAAAAATATAAAATTATAGAAATAATAAATAAATAATAAATTGAATATTTTATTCTGTACAAGTATACAAAGGGGTCCAAAACTCAACTTTCAAACCGTAGCTCCGCCAAATGCGAAACCACCGCCATTGGATAGATTATTTTATTCTATATACAATTAAAGGTGAGTATGCTGCATTTGGAGTTGTCAGTTGTGAGATACGGGTCTGGGAAGTTGGGATTCTGGATTCTTATTCAGACCATAACTTTTTATCTGTACATTATTTTTTTGTGAAATCAATTTTATAATTTTCTTTATTAAATTATCTACAACTTTCATGTACAAAGTTTCTTTATTTGATGTATAAAAAGTGGAACCAAAAATAGGTCCCAAAATGAATAAAGAATGAATTAATAATTATAGGTATTTGGCCCTTATCTCCCCCTACTTTATTCCTTGTCGACCTATTCATCAAGATGCCTAGGTCTCGGGGGTTTTGGGTCATAAAATATTTACAATATTTTATTCTTTTTCATTTCTTTATTTATTCTATAATTTTGGCTTTAATTACAGCATTTTATACACTATATAAATGCACATGCATGAATGCTAAGATGCTCTATTTTAAGGGTATTTACAGGCATTTGCTAGGGTTTTTGGTGCCAAAATGATAGAATAAAGATGATGAAATGTGGATTCATCATCCCCCTATACTTTACCTTTGCTAGTCCCTAGCAAACACTTATGCAATAAGTGCAAAAGGAAAAAGAAAGAAAAGAAAAAGAAGCACTTGGATTTTATCTGATTATCAAACTTGTCTTTACAAAATCAAAGTTTGGAGCTTAAGTCGGACCTTTGGAATTTTAGTGCGGGCGGAACATTAGTGAGAACCGTATTTGACATTCAACAGTCCTTGAGAATCCCAAAACTCTGTCCAAGTCTCCTCAATAGCCAGGTCAGAAATATCTCAATTCATACGCAAACTCTTACGACTATGAATGTGACTCGTACAGTGTAAGTGATGGTGGCTCTCCCCAACTAGAATGACAAAGAGACTGACTTCTCCAGTACGACAACCCAATGATTCCCCAATCCAATAACTCCATCCTCGAGGAGCGGGGTATTCCCTTCTAAGTTCAAGTGGCAACCAGCTCAAGAGGAGGGGGTGAAGAGAAGAATGGATGGTAGCCAGTGTAGCTACCTATCCCGGGATGCAAGACCAGTGTAGTCAAGTCATCCTGCTGCAGGCTCATATGATATGACTTTGATGCTCAAGCTTGCTCATTGACTTTACACTACTTTGCAGGATTTTTATTTTTGTACATGCCTGAACTTTTTTTTGAAATACTATTCACAGCAGCATTTACATAAGGAGTTTTTCCTCTTGAGCCAATAGACTATCCCTCTTTTGAAGCTTTATCGCAACCCACAACCTCCTGTCTTTAGACTTCCTAATCACTGGACGGGTTGGGGTGCACTTCCCTCCCTAGAGGAGGACAAATGTTTCCACTTGTGTGCGTCTCATACCGGCAAATCCAATCCCCTCACCACTCCAACTGAGTTGAGACATGTGAAAGGTGCAAGTGTCCAAGTTAGGTCATTATCAGCAAGAGTCGTGTGTGTGCTCCGAAATACTCTACTTAGGCAGTCAAGAATCCATTGAACTAAGTCCCGTGATTCTCAAAGAATTAAGTCAACTAGACCTGAAGTACCTCAAACCCAGTTCCTATAAGGTTCCTGTAATTAGGTAGATTTTAAGGTCCAATCAAGCTCCAATCTCCGGATTTTACTTAGACTCGTTCAACTATCAAACTCAATCCGAAAAATGCGAATGCTATGCAATGCAATGCAGAAAATATTTTTGTGATGCAATTTTCAAAGAGTTTGAACTTTTTATGGATTTTTGAAAAGATGATGCATGCATTTTTTGTATTTTTCAAAAAGATTTCTCAAATGTTTTTGGATTTTAATTTTGCAAATGTTTTTGGGATTTTTGAAAACAAAGGTTTTGGCTGAACACTAGGTTAAAGTATGTACACAGGAGTACTTCTTATATTTACAAGAAATGGATTTTAAGAATTTACAAAGGTAAATGGTCAGTTTTATACACATATATATAGTGGATTTTTGTGAGATGTATGTATTCCTCAAACTTATTTGACACAGATTTTTCAAACAATTTTTTGAAAACTATAGTCCAAAATAATTTTTACAAACCATTTTGCAAACATGTACACACATTTGAAAATCATTTTGCAAAGGTTTTTCAAACAGTATATATAGGTTTTTCAAATATTTTTGCAACCATTTTTCAAACCATTTGCAAATCATTTTTCAAACATTTTATTTCACACAAAGAAAAGAAATTTTACAATCCACACATTTTTCACAGGTTGAAAACATGTAACAAAACATTTTCAAAATAGTTTTCAATAGATGTTCACAAAGTTTTTCAAACTATTTTTCACACATTTTGCAAAAAACATTTTCACCTGATTTATTAATCAGTACATACAAAAAGAATTTGAGGAATAAAACACCTTTTTATTAAAGATTTTTAATGCATTTTAATGAATAATTAGCCATATTATTAGGAAAATACGAAAGTACGAGTTATGGCTAAAGTATATACGTAGTATATACGACCCCCCTATACTTAGCTTGAGCTATGTCCTCATAGATCAGAGAGAAAAGAGAAGACATAACTCGTACTGAGTATAGGAAACTCTAGAGAATAAATGAAATAAATAACTGAATGAATGAACAAATGAGAAGTTGACCGTCCCCCCTAAAGCAGACTGTACACAAAGCAGGGAGGGTCAAGGGTGGGAATGAACGGATCGTACTCTGATTGTCTCCCCCTATACTTAGGGTAAGATATCCCTAAGTATAGACAAGAAGAGGAGACAATGGAGAGGATCGAAAAGAATGAAGATACTCGGGGTGCATACCCCCCTATACTTAGGACAAAGTACGTCCTATGTATAAAAGACTATCTACAAGGGGCGGCACCTTTTTGATAGATAAAGAAGATAGAATAGGAAAAGAAGAAAAGAAGAAAAGAAGAAAAGAGATGAAATTGGGTATGAACAACTCGGGATGCACATCCCCCCTATACTTAGGATAGAGCACATCCTAAGTGTAGCAGTGATGAAAGGGATGGCATCAATTCGGTAGAATAAGATAAAAGGAATGGAAAAGAAGAAAAGAAGAAAAGACGAAAAGGGAAATCATTCAAAAATGTTTTGATATGCTTTGCCTTCCTCTGCCTCTTTCGAGATATTCAACTCATCCTCATAAATTACTTGAATTGAGTCAACGACGGCCATGAATTGTCATGTTCAAGATATGGCTTCAGAAGCTGTCCATTGACTACAAAAGGTTGTGCGTCAGCTGACAGATTGGATATCAATACACTTCCGTTGTCACGTACATGCCTAACCATGAACGGCCCCGTCCATTTGCTCTTCAATTTGCCTGGAAAGATCTTTAATTTCGCATCGTACAACCACACCTTCTGACCTGGATCAAAGGACTTGTGACGGATATGCTTGTCATGCCATGTTTTAACCTTCTCCTTGTACATCAGGCTGTTGTCATATGCGTAGTCTCTGAATTCCAGTAATCTGTTCAGATCCAGTTTTCTGTTCTTTCCTGCTTGCTTGGAGTCCAAATTACAGATGTTAATGGCCCACAAAGATTTGTGAATCAGTTCTACAGGCAAATGGCATGGCTTGCCATACACAAGGAGGTAAGGAGACATTCCCAAGGGTGACTTGTACGCTGTTCTGTAAGCCCAAAGAACAGAATCAAGCAGTTGAGACCAGTTCTTGCGATCCGGACGCACAAGTTTCTGTAGAATTGTATTGATCTCCCTGTTTGAACATTCAGCTAAGCCATTGGACTGTGGGTGGTAGGGTGAAGCAACACGATGTTCAATGCAGAATTCTTGGGTCAGCTTCTTCACCTCTCTGTTTATGAAATGGCTACCCCCATCAGATATGAGAATCTTGGGAATCCCGAACCGTGCGATTATGTGATCTCTCAAGAATCGATAGACAGACCTACTGTCAGCGGCTCGGGCGGGAATAGCCTCCACCCATCGACTAACATAATCGATAGCAAGCAGAATATACTCGTAACCCTGACTGTTAGGAAATGGGCCCATAAAGTTGATGCCCCATGCGTCAAAGACATCTGAGATCTGAATGTACTTCAGAGGCATCGTATCTCTCATTCCTATGGTTCCACCCATCTTTTGGCAGTCAGTGCAGCGTTTGACATACTCATCTGCATCTTTGAATAATGAAGGCCACCAGAGGCCACTTTGAAGAACTTTTGCTGCCGTCCGTTTGCCTGAATGATGTCCTCCAGAATCTTGATCATGACATAAAGCAAGGACACTTGGAACTTCCTCCTGAGGAATGCATCTTCTCCAGATGCAATCTGCTCCCTCACGAAACGGATACGGGTCTTCCCACTGGTAGAAATGGATTTTAGACAAGAATCTGTCTATTTTCAACTTAGGCCAGTCCTGTGGGATTTTCTTGGCAACTAGATAATTCACAATGTCCACATACCAAGGAAGTGAGGCGACAGACAGAATCGACTCATCTGGAAAGGTCTCCATGATAGGCTGCAGGTTCAGCTCAGGGGACTCTGGTTCAGGAAGTCTTGACAGATGATCGGCCACTACATTCTTGACCCCAGGTTTATCTCTGATTTCCAAGTCAAACTCCTGGAGGAGAAGGATCCACCGGATGAGACGTGGTTTGGCGTCCTTCTTCTGCTGTAAATACCGAATGGCCGAATGATCAGTGTAAATGATTACTTTAGACCCAAGGAGGTAAGATCTGAACTTTTCCAAAGCAAAGACTACCGCTAGCAGCTCCTTTTCAGTGACAGTGTAGTTTCTCTAGACTTCATCAAGCGTTCGGCTAGCGTAGTGAATCGCAAATGGTACATTCTCTTTCCTCTGTCCCAGTACAGCCCCGATGGCATAATCTGACGCATCGGTCATAATCTCGAAAGACTGCGTCCAAATCGGTGGCTGTAGGACAGGGGCCTGCGTGATGAGCTCTTTCAACTGATTAAAGGCAAGGAGCACACGGTCGTCTACAATGAATTCATTATCCTTGCCGAGCAATTCCGTCAACAGTCGGGCCAGTTTGCTGAAATCTTTGATGAATCATCAGTAAAAACTGACATGGCCCAAGAATGACCGGACTTGCTTGATATTTGTAGGTGGCTCAAGCCTGGAAATTACATCCACCTTGGCTGGGTCAACCTCCATGCCACGTTTAGAAACAACGTGACCCAGCACAATTCCTTCAGTCACCATGAAATTGCTCTTCTCCCAAGAGAGCACTAGATTGACTTCGCAGCACCTCCGTAAGTCTCGGTCTAAATAATCCAGGCATTGATCAAAGGAATCTCCGTAGACCGAAAAATCGTCCATAAAGACCTCGAGAAAGTTGCCCACCATATCGGCAAAAACTGCAAGCATACACCTCTGAAATGTGGCTGGGGCATTGCATAGCCCGAACGGCATCCGTCTGAAGGCATATGTGCCAAAAGGACAGGTGAATGTGGTCTTCTCTTGGTCTTCAGGAGCAATGGCAACTTGATTATACCCAGAGTACCCATCCAAGAAACAGAAATATTCCTTCGCCGCCAATCTCTCCAAGATCTAGTCGATGAAGGGTAGCGGAAAATGATCCTTCTTGGTAGCGAGATTGAGTCTTCTGTAGTCTACGCATACTCGCCAAGAAGTCGGTACCCTGGTTGCGATCTCCTCTCCTTTGTCATTCTTGACAATGGTGATCCCTGATTTCTTGGGCACAACATGCAGCGGGCTCACCCATTTGCTGTCGGAGATGGGATAGATAAATCCCGCATCGCACCATTTCTGGATCTCTTTCATAACAACCTCATGCAGGTTCGGATTCAATCTTCTCTGCAGTTCTCGAGAGGGCCTGCAATCTTCTTCCAGAAAGATGCGGTGTGAGCAAAGTGACGGATTGATCCCATGGAGATCAGAAGTTCGCCAGCCTATCGCCTTGCGGTTGCGTTCAAGAACCTCCATCAGACGAGATTCTTGGTCTTCGGTCAGGTGGGCATTGATAATGACCGGGTGCATACTAGGTCCTCCCGCAAGGAAGGCATACTTCATGTTGGAGGGCAAAGGTTTTAGCTCCGGCGGGGTCTGAGCTGCTTCCGTGGTGACTTCAGCTATCAGTGTAGGTGGTGATTCATGCAACTGTTCAGTGTCCACCTTGTTCTGCTCTGTTTCTTCTCTCAGATCCTGACAGAATTCCTCAATAATTTCTTCTTCATTCAAGGATTCTTCAGACTTCAGCTCTTGGTTCTGAAGGCATATTACTCCCACAGCAGTTTCTAGTAGTACATCAGCAAGTTCCTCATATTGATTGATACAGGGGGAATTCGACTGCGATCTCCTCTTCCTCCTCTGGACAGAGGAGTTCATGGATCTCATTGTCATCCAGGAATAGGTTGGTATCTTGAATTTCTGCTAGGAAGTCGCAGTCGTCAGCGTACTCGATCACTCTTGCACATGGAGTAGATGTTTGCTCGGTTGGTGTTCCTTCAGACAGGGTCTCAACTCGGATAATTTCATTGCCAGCTCCAAAAGTGATTTCTCCCGTCCCATAATTCACCACTGCGTTTGATGTCCGCAGAAATGGTCTTCCGAGTATGATTGGGGTAAGGAGCAACGGAGGTGGGACGTCCATATCTAAGACCACAAAATCGGCCGGGAATGACTTTCCCTGAACCGTGACGATCACGTCCTCCAACAGGCCCCTAGGCCGCTTGACTGACTTGTCTGCAAACTGCAGAATCATCTTTGTAGGCTTGAGCGGTCCTAACTTGAACTCCGTGAGTAGTGAGGCTGGCATTAAATTGACAGATGACCCACTGTCGAGAAGTGTTCGCTCGAATTCCTGATCAAACATCTGGCAACGTACAAGAGGTGCTCCCATATCTGGCTTTTTATCCGGGAGGTTGCTGATAGCGTTAACTGTGGCCATTGTGAGAATGTGTTTTTCAGACTTGCCACCTTTGCTTCTGGAATTGTGGGGGTTTGGCCTGCGCTTGGTTGTACATGCCTCTTTAAGTCCTTTCTTCACGGCTGGCATGTACTCAAGAGCTTTCATCAATGGCATATTCAATACCAAATTCTGAATGATTTCTATGATAGCAGGATCAGACAAAGCATTTTTCAAAATTTTCATTTTTTTGTGTTTTTTCATTGCTTCAGGAAAAGGAATATTTACAAACTCTTCACCAATATCATTCAAAATAGTGTCCATATCGTTGTTTACAGGTAGCTGACAAAAAGGAATGGATTCATATACAATTTGCGGACCAAAAATGACAGGCTCGGCTTCAGGTGCTGGCGTTGGACTTGCTGCAGGTGCGGTGCTCCTCCTGTCAGGAACTGGATGTGATGCGGGTGCAAGCGTCTCCAATGCTGGCTGATCTCCACCGAGGTTGCTGCTATCTTTTTGTGTTTTTCTGTTTTCTTCATTTTTTTGTGGTTTTCTGGATGTTGGTGCTGCTCCCAAAATACTGGCTGGCCCTGGTGTTGGCTGGACTGACGATTCCCCGTCAGATACAATGTGCTTTCCCTTCGCCGTCGCCGATGGCCGAAGTGTCCTATCGCTCCTGAGAGTAACAACGTTAGATAAAAAACAATTAATTTCACCTGATTCGGGTTGGACACTGCCGACTACCTGCTCCTTGCGTCGGAAATTGTTAGGGTTAGCTTCGACCTGGGCTGGTATGGCGATTTTTGCTGCCGTCAGGTCGTCGATCTTCTGGTTCATCTCAGCCATGTTCTTCATCAACTGCTCCAAACAGGCCAGGGCCGGATTGGCCGGTACAATCTCAGAGGATTCCCCCTGCTGGGGTCTAGAATGCTGGTATGACGACTGAGATTGTGACTGATATCCTTGTGAAAATTGTTGAGAAGGAGGATTGGAGGTGTACTGCGAATTGTGCTGATTGTATTGAGCAGCCGGTTGCTGATGATATCCCTGTCCACGATATCCGGACTGCTGAGGACCATGTTGGTAATTCTGCCTCCAAGTGTTCCCTTGTGAGGGAGGCTGGTACTGGTACGGCTGCTGGAATGGTCTCCCACCCTGCTGCTGCTGATGATAGGGCTGGTTGCCCATGTTCTGACCCTAAGAGTGTCCCTGAGGACGGGTCAGCTGCGCTTCATTGTTCCAGACACCATTGATCTCCTGGATCAGTGGCGGGGGTGGAGAGAACTGCTCGGAGTATGTGGGCTGGTGCTCTGGTTGGTATACAACCATCTGTGTCTGAGGCTGCGGTGGCTGCTCCGGAACCTGCACGTAGTACACGTGCTGGACAGGCTGGGGATGCGGTAGAGTCGGCTGAGGGTTTTGCTGCATTGTAGGCTCCTTCTTCTCAGCATTCTGCTCTGCAGTGGTAGACACAACGTTGCACATGTTTGCATTCAACGCTCGGACAAGCTGCTCCAGCTGCTGGTAAATCTAGTCGAGCTTCTCCAGACCTTGGGTCCTCTTCTCTATGACCGTCAGCTTTTCGAGGTCCTGCGACCTCTTCTCAATGATGTCCACTTTGGACAAGTGGCTCCCGATGATACTCAGGTTGGAGCTCTCATCCTTGTCCTCGGTGTGAGAAGCCATGTTAACTGGCTTGCTGATGGCGGTCGGTGGCTTCATGTAGATTCTGGACGAGGATTGGGCTGCTTCTCCCTCAGCCATTTCTTCGAAGACATTCCATACAACATCCTCGTCCTTGTTGAAATGCGAACCGCCGCAAGTCGCATCTACGAGCTTTTGGCTCTCAAATGATAGCCCCCCAAAGAAGTGTTGTACGAGACTGGTCTTTGGTATTTCATGGTGGGGGCACTTTTCCTGGAGATCTTTGAATCTCTCCCATGCTTCATGGATCGTCTCGTGGGGCTGCTGGCAGAAACTGGAGATCTGGGCGCGCATCTGATTTAATCTCCCAAGAGGATAGAATTTATGGAGAAAGGCAGATTTCAATTCCTCCCAGGTGGTGACGACCTTCCCAAGATGGTCGACCCAATAAAGGGCCTTGTCTTGAAGGCTGAAAGGGAACGCGGTCATCTTGACCACATCCAGAGGGACTCCTGGATAGTGAGCAGTGGAGCATATGTGGCCAAACTTCTTGAGAAAAATGTATGGTTCTTCAGTGGTGTTCCCATGGAAAGTGGGAAGCAATGACAGAAATTGCGGCTTCAGCTCGAAGTGAGCATGCATACGTGGAATTTGAATCCACTCAGTGATGCGCCCTGCGCCTGGGTTGTATGTCTCCTTGAGTGTGGGCTTGGGCTGCGGTGGATCTTCTTCTGCTGCTTCATATTCGGGTCCCACTGAAAACTCATCATTGACTTCATGGAAATTGGGATCAAAGTTTGGATCATCCTCTCGTCGGCCGTCTCTCGCATCGGCCCTCCTCCTCAGATCGTTCAGCATGTCCTGGAAGGCTGTCTGTGCCAGGGCCTGATTAGTCAACTACTGCTGAATGGCTTGGATGGAAGCCAATAGCTGACTGTTAACTTCGCCCTGCGTGGTATATTGTCCTTCCCCTGTATTGGTTTCAGGCTCCTGCTAGGGCTGTGGTCCTTTTCCCCTTCCTCCTGCCATCTCTAACTCTGTTTGGTTGGCTGGCTCGGGCTCTAAGTCTGCACATGGTAGAATGCCCCGATCAGTCTGAATTGCAACACCAGATAAAGAGATGCGGTCTATGTCAAGGTCAACACAGAACTTTGTTAAGGATGACGATGTGTAAGGAGTAAAATCAATGGCCATCCAAAACGGACAGAGTTCAGGACGAGAGTGATCCCGGTTTATTGAAGAAGGCAAGGAGTCTGGAGATCGGTTCATAGGGTTTGAACCGGGTTCTCGGGAATCTCCCTGAATTATTGGAGAGGGCAAGCGAATGGAACTGATGTGGGTGCCGATAGAGCCTCGACTAAACTGTCCATTCATCGCCATCTCGAAGATCAAGAGGAAGATCGATGTGGATGGAAGATATGGGGGTCAACAAGAAACAAATGGAATGTAAAACAGTAGAAGGCTCACAATGAGCGAGGGTCAACTGGAGGGGGAACAAAATTGCGCAACGGCGCGATATTTTTGATCTTGACCTAAATGTGACTAGCAATCAAACACAAGACAAGGGAGTTCACCAACTCAACGCGTGAAGCCGTGAAGGTTCGGCTTTTATCTTTGTAATTTTTATCTTGATTTCAGGAATTTATCTTTCAACAAGTCCTTAGAGCGCTACGCCTATAGGAGCGAGAGTACTGCCGGAAAAGTATTCCCGTACTTTTCCTCCTCCTGTGTAACCTGTAACTTGCGCTTTTTAAGGTCCGTGTAACCCTTCCTGGATCCCTACTCAGCCAAAGAAATAGAAGGAGGAAGCCGATAGGCGAAACCGATACTTCGGACCTTGCTCGCAACGGAATCACCCGTGAGCGTGCAAGATCCTACTCGGACGCAGCCGGTGAGACAGACACACCCGTGAAGGCGTGGCCTATGCTCGGTAATTCGGACAAGGTCGATGCTCACACAATAGTGAGTCACCAATGGCGACCAAGCCCTACTCGACTACGTACGATAGTAGCGCCAATACTTCGGAAATCCAGGCGATACACAAGGCAGCCACAAGTTGGGTTTTTGGCTCTAATGCTTACAAAGCGCTCACCTCACTTGGAAGGAGACCTTCCCATGCAACCTGAAGACAAGTGAGGGTGTTACTCTCCCCAATCAATGAGTCCAATTACCAATTTTATTTAGGTCAAGTTTTCTTAGCAGTCTTTTTTTTAATTTTTTTGTGTTATCGCTTCTTTTGAGTAGATTCAAACAAGCGCCTAACGATTTTGTATTTTCTTTATCCTACTTTGTCCAAAATCAGAGGGAGAAGAGAGTCGGGAAAAGCCAATGCAAGTCGGCACCAAGATGGAAATCTCACCTTTGTGCCTAAATGATGAATGCAAAGTGAGAAGACTTACAGTGAATCCCAGCTCTCTCCATGCGGGATGCAAAGCAGAAATTTATAAACCTAATCTACATGCTGGTCGTGCAATGCGGAAATCATCCTAAAACAGGCAACTGCTAGCGTGAATAACCACGAGTTAACCACTAACTCTTAATCCTAGTGTCCGGTCTAGGCTCACTCCTCCTCTGCTCAACACATTTGAGTTAGGAGAAAGCGCTTGTGTGGAGTGAGCTCGCGGCGCGCGGATCGAGAGCCAATGATCGACTACTTAATTAATCTAAGTCCAAATACGAACTATAGGAGCATGCAAGAGTTATTAGGGTGTTTGGACCTAGGCTAATCGAATCAAGCAGGACCTAAATCTAAGAGCTCAATCCACAAAAGAAATAAAAAGAAAACAAAACCGGAAAATGATAGTCGATAAAACACGAGAAAGCCGCGGTGAGCCCCCGGGTGAACAAACACCCGGAAATTAGGCCCGAAGTGTTCAAGTGTCCAAGTCCTGTATTATTACAAATTAGACAAATAACTCTCTCTCAAAAATAAAAGCAACTATCTCTCTCTCTCTAGTTCTTCTGCTCTCTCCTGCCTGCTAGGGTAGAATAACCGGCTCCTCCTCCCAAGGCTGCGCAGGATCCCCTAGGCGATCCTCCTCGGTCGGCAGTCCCTCGCAAGAAAACAAAAGAGATGTCAGACAGTTCCAAATAAATGATGCACAAGAGACAAGTAATCAAAAATGGCTAAGTAAATAAAAGACCCAAAAGGTACTCTACAAGCCGATGCTCCCCGGCAACGGCGCCATTTGAAAAGCGAGAAAAGCGAGAGCCGCTAAATAGTGATCTGACAAGTCAGACTCACTGTCGCTGATGCGACTACTCATGCCTCCTCGTTCTTCAACAATTAACCCACACAATCAATCAAGGAATGAATAGCAAGGATTAAAATTTATTATACCCTACTAAAAATGTACAATGGCAAGCAAGTAGGGGTCAAACTCAGGAAGCAAGGGTGTAGAGCATAGATAAAAAATCCAATCCTAGGTCTAATACACAACTTAGCCAATCTAATTTCTTTTTGTGGGTTTTTAATTTTTAATTTTTTTATTTAATTTTTAATTTTTAATTTTGTATTTTGATTTTTAATTTTCTGATTTTTGTAATTTTATATTTTATATATATTTTTTTTAATTTTCAATAATGGAAAATAAAGACAATGTAATAGAAGACAAGACAAAATATGTATAAAAATATGCAAAAATATCCAAAAATTCAGAAATAAAATGTTTTTGATATTTTTAGGATTTTTTTACTATTTTTGTGATTTTTGGGGATTTTTCAAGGTGTTTTTGGTATTTTTAAAGACTGAAATAAAGCAAAACAGTGAAATGAGTGCTGGTTGTGAATAAAATGGAAGTTAAAAATAGCAAACAGCAATCAAAATTTTTCACACTATTTTTCAAATAAAGAGAACAAAATGAAGAACAAACAGGAACTGAGTTTGTATTTTTCTGAGCTTTCCTTGATTTTATATATTTTTTTGAAGTTTTAGAGTGTTTTTAAATTTTTAGTGTTTTTCTTTTGAGTTTTTTAATGATTTTTGGACTGACACTAAAACATGATAAAATAGACACTATGGAATTTTTTTAGAATTTTTCGAGATGTTTTAATTTTTTTTGGCATTTTCTAAGCTAGACAGTGAATAAAAAGCGTGTTTTTGATTTTTAATAAATATAAAAATAGAATAAAATCAAAAACTAAAAATATAGCGTAAAAGTAGAAGCAAACAGGAGCTTAAACCTATTTTTTTTAGAATTTTTGGCAATTAAATGAGGCGTGAGAAAAATAGGCTAAGCACAAAAAAATCCTAAGCCTAGCAGGGGTATAATTGTAATTATAGAGACATCCAAGGGCTTAGCAGCAATTTTCACCAAAGAAGCACGCACAGAACACGTGAAACACCATTCACAGGGGCATAATTGCAAATATCAAAAGCCAGCAGGGCATGCATGCAATATTTCCGAAAACATATTATATTAACTACGCACAGGGATAAAATTGCAAATAACGAAAATTTCAGGACCAAAACAGCAAAATACCCAAAAGTCACGCGCCCCAGTCACATGAGGTGACGTGGCGTGGACCGAAGTACAAATAGTGCAACTGTGAGGGTCTAAGTGCAAATATTACAAAACTTTTTAAAATTCGAACGAAAGTTTTTAGACTAAAAAGTAAATACAAAAAGTCGTGGGTGAAAGATGCAAAATACCCACATGCTCGATCGTGCGGCCGATGGCGTCCCACTAATCCACGTGGCGCGCATCCGACGGTGCGTACCCCTTCGTCCTAGGCGGCTGAGATTAGATCTTCAAGGATCGATCGGATGGCTGGAAGTGCTTGATGATCGGACGACGTAGATGGCGTCTGGAGGTGGCCTCTGATCCAACGGCAGGAGGAGGTTCACGAAGAACACCTCCCCGGCGAGCTTCGATCGGCGATTGCGGCCGACACACGGCCGCTCCGGCCCTCGGGTCAAGGGCAAAAGGACCCTGGGGCCTTTCCGCGTCAGATGATGGCCTCCAGCGAGGCGGAGGTGGCGTAGAGTGGCCGGACGAGGAAGGCGACCTGGGCGGCTGTTCCTGGAGCTTCGATGGTCGAGGGAGCCTTCTCTGGGGCTCGAACTTGAAATGTTAAGTGCATAAAACCCAGGCGAACAAAATGGTGGGGTCTGATGGGTCAAATGAGGCGACAGATGGTGCGGGCGAAGAGCTCCGGTGAACGATGGAGAAGGAAGCTCGGTCGACTCGATCTGGGCGAGATCGAGGTGAATGGAGGGGTGCTGCGTGATGACTGAGCGACGAGAAAGAGAATGGAGGGGGTTTGAGGTCGAGTCGAGGCGTTGAGTGGCCGGAAATGATGGGCGGAGCTCAGCTCCGTCGTGGGTTCGATCAACGATTCACGGCGATTGGATGAACGACAAGCAAAACTGCTACTTAGCTAACCTAAACTATGCTACAGCTACAAGAAAACGAAGAGAAAAGGGGAGGAAACTCACCAGAGGCGACGGGCTGTGAAGCACGGTGGAGCTCCTGCGAGGGGTCGAATCACTTCGATTCTACACCAAATACCTCGAACCCAGGCCCGATTCGATGCCTGCTGTTACCAGGAGCACGAAGGACTCGGGGTTTGAGGGTGAAAATGGCGGAAGAAGGATTAGATTCAAATCGAAGTCGGGAGGTTCTTTTTGTAGGGTTGACGATTGGCGTGGAAGACGAGGCTCGAACCGCCTCGATCAGTGGTCTTCAGCCCCAGATTTCACTAGGGCGTGAATCACCATTGATCGAGGAGCAAAAATGCAGAAGACCTCATCATGGATTAGTGCAAGGTCAAGCCTAGGAAATGGCGCGAAGATGGGACAAAACCTATCTGACACGCCTGGAGGAGAAGGTCAGACAGTTGACCTAGGTCAACTGTCAGACCAACCTGGTTGGTCCACGTGGACCAACCAGGAAAAAATCCTCAAAAAATTATTTCAAAAATCGAAATAAAATAGTAAATTAATTAATTTCATTTTGTTAAAAAAATAAAAAATGTTTATTAATTTATGAAGTATTTTATTATGAATTTTAATTATTTTTATGAGGCTTATTTTTACAAGTTCACTTTTTACCCCCTTTATAGGTATAATACCTATGTGTTTTAACATTTTATTTTTATTTTATGTATTTTAATGTTATTATTTTTATTTAGTATTTTATAAAATTATAAAATACTTTTATCTACACAAATATATTTTTATTCTAATTTTATGATATGTTTTGTGTATTTAATAAAATAAAAGTGTTATTTGTATAGGTATAGATACATGTATTATACCTATGTATTTTATTTACAAATATTTTATTCTTATTTTTATTTAGGTTTTTATTCCAATTTTAATGTACATAATTATTATAAGTGAGATTTACAACATTATAAAAATATAAAATTATAGAAATAATAAATAAATAATAAATTGAATATTTTATTCTGTACAAGTATACAAAGGGGTCCAAAACTCAACTTTCAAACCGTAGCTCCGCCAAATGCGAAAACCACCGCCATTGGATAGATTATTTTATTCTATATACAATTAAAGGTGAGTATGTTGCATTTGGAGTTGTCAGTTGTGAGATATGGGTCTGGGAAGTTGGGATTCTGGATTCTTATTCAGACCATAACTTTTTATCTGTACATTATTTTTTTGTAAAATCAATTTTATATTTTTCTTTATTAAATTATCTACAACTTTCATGTACAAAGTTTCTTTATTTGATGTATAAAAAGTGGAACCAAAAATAGGTCCCAAAATGAATAAAGAATGAATTAATAATTATAGGTATTTGGCCCTTATCTCCCCCTACTTTATTCCTTGTCGACCTATTCATCAAGATGCCTAGGTCTCGGGGGTTTTGGGTCATAAAATATTTACAATATTTTATTCTTTTTCTTTTCTTTATTTATTCTATAATTTTGGCTTTAATTACAGCATTTTATACACTATATAAATGCATATGCATGAATGCTAAGATGCTCTATTTTAAGGGTATTTACAGGCATTTGCTAGGGTTTTTGGTGCCAAAATGATAGAATAAAGATGATGAAATGTGGATTCATCAGCAGAGTTCGATGATTTTCTACCATGTCTGACTTCCACTGAGCCTGCAACTAGAGAGGAGGTTGATGCCATGCAGAGCAGAGAAAGTCCTGCAGAGCAGCCTTCTCCAGATACTAATCTTGAGCGAGAGTTTCCGTTCTCCCATACAGATTTGGCAGCGTTCACTCAGACTTTTCAGAGGCCAGATCCGCCAGCACCTACTTGTCCAGAGCTGAAGCCGCTTCCTGCGTCGCTGAAGTATAGGTTCCTTACGGGTGAGCATGAGATGTACCCGGTCATTATCTCAGTAGATTTGACTGGAGAGCAGGAATCCCATCTGATGGGGGTTCTTGAAAAGAACCGCAAGGCGATTGGATGGAGTGTAGCTGATCTCCAGGGGATAAGTCCGGCCCTGTGCTCCCACCATATCTATCTCGAGGAGGAGGCGAAGCCGTCGCGTGAGTTCCAGCAGCGGTTGAACCCGAATCTTCGAGAGGTTGTCATGAAGGAGATCTCGAAATGGTGGAGCGCCGATTTTATCTACCCCATCTCTGACTCCAAGTGGGTCAGTCCGTTGCATGTGGTGCCCAAGAAGACGGACATCACTACAATTGTCAGTGAGTCTGGAGAGGAGATCGCTACCCGGGTACCCACTTCTTGGCGGGTCTGCGTAGATTACAGACGACTCAACCAGGCCACCAAGAAGGATCATTTCCCCCTGCCCTTTATTGACCAGATCATTGAGAAACTGGCAGGGAAGAGCCATTACTACTTCTTGGATGGATACTTCGGCTACAATCAGGTGGCCATCGCGCCCGAGGACCAGGACAAGACCACCTTCACCTGACCCTTCGGGACATATGCCTTCAGACGCATGCCATTTGGGCTATGCAATGCCCCTGCGACATTTCAGAGATGCATGTTGTCTATCTTTTCGGACATGGTGGGGGAGTGCTTGGAGGTCTTCATGGATGATTTCTCGGTCTACGGCGACGGATTCGACTCCTGTCTTGACTGGCTAGATCGAGTCCTTCAGCAATGCATTGAGGTTCACCTTATGTTATCTTGGGAGAAGAGTCACTTCATGGTGACTCAAGGGACGGTTCTTGGCCATATCATCTCCAATAGGGGCATGGAGGTTGATCCGGCCAAGGTAGATGTCATTAGAAAACTCGCACCACCGTCCAACTTGCGGCAGTTACGGTCTTTTCTGGGGCACATCAGTTTCTACCGATGCTTCATTCAAGATTTCAGTAGGATTGCCCGACTGTTGACTGATCTGCTAACGAAAGACACCGAGTTCCTTGTCAATGACAAGTATCTATCGGCGTTTGAGACTCTCAAGAGATGTGTTGTAGAGGCTCCTGTTCTCCAGCCACCTGATTGGTCTCTCCCATTCGAGATCATGATGGATGCCTCCGATTTTGCCGTAGGGGCCGTGCTGGGACAGAGGAGGGATGGAGTCCCATTTGCCATTCACTACGCTAGCTGTACATTGGATGTCGCACAGCGGAACTATACTGTCACTGAGAAGGAGATGCTAGCCGTAGTTTTCGCCCTAGATAAGTTCAGATCTTACAGCATTGGATCTAAAGTGACCATTTACACTGATCATATCACCATCAGGTACCTTATGGCAAAGAAGGATACCAAAGCGAGATTGACCAGATGGATCCTTCTACTCTAGGAGTTTGACATAGGGATTAAGGATAAGCTTGGAGTCAAGAATGTGGTGGCGGATGATGAATACCCATTCATCACTCTTTATTCTTATATTTTAGCTACAAAAACCTATGCAAATGCATGTAGATATGTGTAAATAGGAAAAGTTAGCAAAAGCATGCATTTTTGTAAATATAGATAATTAGCATGTTTTTGTGCAAAAATAAAAGAATAAAGATGAAAAAGAAAAAGAGGGAAATATTTAGAATAAATATTGAGCAACCTAACCCAAGGGAGGGCTCAGCATGGGCCTGACCGCATAAAAGCCAAGTAGAGGGAGATAGGGGCTCACACCTGTACATATTTGTAAATAAATAAATTAAATATTTTCCTCATCCAAAAATATGTTGTAAATATTTGTACATATTTTGTATATATTTAGAGCTATTAAAAACAAAACAAAAAGATAAAAATCAAAAATTCAAAAAGAACCCTTCACCTTGTACATAGACCATCATCCCCATCTATTTCACCTTGTAAATATATTTATTTATTTTCCAAAACTTTTTGTAAATAATCTTTGTATATTTTGTAAATAAAATAAATAAAAAGAAACAAAACAAAAATCAAATAAAAATTACAAAATTAAAAATACAAAAACATATTGTACATATACCATGTACATAGTTGTATATAAATAATTATTTAACCTATGTATATAAATAATAAAAATAAAATAAAAATAGCCTTTTATTCCTCATTTTATCCTATAAACAAATAAAATATAAAATAGGAATAAAAATGTATAAAAATAACTAATTAAAAATCAAAAATCAATATATTGTATATATACCTATGTATAGACCTATATTGTATATACCTTATTTTTATTTCCAAAAATTAATTAAAAATCACAAAAAATAGAAAAAAATAAAATAAAAATATTTTGTGTTTTAAGTTTTTGAAAATTCGGCCATTTAAAGGCCCAAAAAAATCAAATAAAAGTTTATTGCATGGCGGGCTCTGATTGGTCCACGGGGGATTGTTGACCCCCGGTCAACTCTCCCCCCAGGACCACCAGAGCCGGGTATGTTGCGCCCGACCCGATTTCAATATTTTCCACCCGCCTAACCCGGCCGCCATCTACCCAAACCCCGGGCTCCGATTGCTCTCCGATCATCTAGGATCCTCGCCCGGGGTGGGTTTGGAGGATCCGAGATCCGTGCTGCCCGCCCGACCTCTTCCTTCTCGGACCTCCCACACTATTTAGTGTCGTCTCCGGCGACCTAATCACGCTATCTTTGATCTTCCCCTCGGCGCCTGTGAGCTCCTCCAGACCACCCGAGTGACAGGCGAGTGATTTGGAGTGGAAGCGAGGCCTGGGCAGCCGGAAATCATTGATCCGGTGGTTGACTCCGCCGTGCGCCGCCGCGAGCGCGCCTGAGCCTCGGGGAGCTCGACGACCCCTTGAGGCAACGACCGGGAGCCTCCTTGGCTCCAGCCCAGTCGACAGCAGCCATCAGGTAGCTTAGTTAGGCCATAGATTAGCTTAGTTGTCGATTTTTCGCATTTCAGTAGTTTTAGCTCCGCCGCTGCCATCTGCCATATCCGTCTACCCATCCGATCATCCGACACCGCCATCACCTCCGCCAGCCTTCTCTCCACCTGCTCCGCCCCTTCACACCCCTTGTCTCGCCCAGGAGCAAGGTCTCGGCTCTCACCCCTCCGCCGCTCGCCGGAGAGCCATCGCCTCGCACCACCAGCCATCTTCCGCCCGCTCTGACGGGTCGAGGCACTTTGCCCTCGACCCAGCTTCTTTTATGTGCAGGTCTCAAGGCGAATCGACCTCATCTGGAGGTCGGAGCTTCAGAGCACAGCAGCTCCCGCCCCTTGACGTCGCCGGAGCTCTCCTGAGCTCCTCTCTTCCTTCGGAGCGTTGCATCGGGTGCGGAGCTTCACGGGGAAGCTTCTCCGCACCTTAGGAGAGGTCGACGAGGACTACCGTGCACACAGAGGGCCGGCGAAGCTCGCCGGCCGCCAGTTCTTCCACCATCCTCTCCGACCGTCAGATCAGCCGTGGAGCTCCAGATCAGATCTTGACCGTTTATTCGCGGAGCTGCAGATAGCGTCAGATTAGCTGCGGTGTGATCCTAACCGTTGATTCACCGAGGGTTCGTCCACCACGCACGAGGACCGTCCGATCTCCACGTGGAGGACCCTCCACCGTTCGATCAGGCCAAGCTTATTAAGGTCAAAGGCGCCACTCATCTCCACCGTTGGATCATCTACGTGGCGCTCCTCCAGCCGTCGGATCGCGTCGAGGTTCTCCTTGGGTGTGCGGCGCGTCAATCCAGCCGTTCGATCCGCCACGCGTCGCGCATCCGCCCCTCGACATTAATAAAAGGGTAATTTACTTAGGGCCCCCTCTTAATTTGTCTTTTTATTTCTAGTCCTGTAAATATTTTAGAACTTTTATTTACGTAGGGCAAATTGCATTGTGGACCCTGTGCTTAGTTTTATTTGCATGTATGCCCACGTGTGTATGAGACCACGTGCTTCGCCACGTGCTGAGTTGGGCTTTTTACATCTTTGATCCTGTAGTTCTGGGTTGTTATTGAATGAAGAAATATTTTCTGGTATTTGCAGTTGTGCCCCTGTGAGCATTTTTATTTCTACATGTGCGTGTATTAGTGGGTAAATTGCAACCGAGTCCTTGGGTTTTTGGTACGAGTTATCAAAAGCCCCTGGAACTTGGTTTTTCTTACCAAGAGGCCCCTGAGTGCCCCAGCCACGCGCCACGCGCGTGACTTGCTGGGATTTTTGCACCTTGGCCCCCAGACTTTAGGGTATTTGCACTTACGTCCCTGTGCACAGTGCCCCCTTCTTGATTTTCGAATAAATATCAAACCACCTCCAAATTCGATGAAAATTTGACACATGGCTCCTGCAATGTTGTTGGATTTTTGAGAATTTTTGAGGACATTTTTTATTTCATTTAGTATTTTTAAAAATTCAAAAACCTCCTTTTTAGCTACTGTCTAGGTTTAAAAATACCAAAAAAATATAAAAACACCCCTAAAAATTCTAAAAAAAATTAGCTACTGTTTCTTGCTTGTTGTTTGATTTTCTAGCCAATTTTGGCTATTTTTCATTGCTTAAAAACCCTAAAAATTGAAAAACCCCTAAAAACTCATAAAAATTATAATAAATAATTTAAAAATCCAAAAACAATAATTAGGGTGCCTAAATTTTCCTTATCTTTTCTAGAATCCAGGGAAATCACCTCCAGGGCTATCTGAGATCCTTAGATATTTTATCTTTGGGTTTCAAGCCTTGCTGGACAGTACCATTTCTTTTTCGCACTGTTTGATTTTTAGAAAATAATTTACCCATTAGAAAAATACCAAAAATTCACCAAAAACACTTAAAAACCTAAAAAACATAAAAACAATTTTTCCTTAATTTTTGCTTGATTTTTGGTGTGTTAAATAATTTGCCCAAGTGTGTTGATATTTGTTTCCTTTTATTTTCTTTATCTTTTAAAAATCCAAAAAAAAGTATAAAAATTATCAAAAACCACTAAAAAAAACATTTCCTTTTATTTTTATATTGTTTTTACTACTTCGTAGGCCCTAGGCCAATCCGTGCTCCTTGTGTTCGACCCTGGGAGCTATACCAGGTTAATCACATAGCTAGGACCGCTTGATTTGCTTTGTTTGATTTTCGATTCGTTTCGCGGTTCGATTCTTTTTCTTGATTGACACATCTTCTGAGATCCGGGTCGCAACGACCCTTGTTTCATTACCTTCACCCGGGTCTTAGAAATTTTTGGTGTCATCAGAATGGCGCCGTTGCCGGGGAGCACGGCTTAGTAGTTATTTTTGACTTTCTTTTCATTTTTGTTTTCGCGGCTTTTCGCGGCTCTTCGGAGCTCGCGGCTTTTCGCGGCTTTTGTTCATAATTCCTTTTTGATTTATTTTGTTTTACTTTGATTTTCTTTTCTTTTTATTTTTGTTTGATTTTGTGTGACTATTTTATTTCTCATTTTTGCATATATACCCTTGTTCTTATTTTCATTTATTATTTGATTATTTTATTGGTCTGACCACCCTCTTCTGTCTTTCTTGCGAGGGCCCGAGGATCGCGGAGGCGACTTTCGAGGAGCCGGTGCAGCCGCGGAGTTCGGAGGCGGCTTCTTTCTCTACGAAGCCGCAGGAGAGAGCGAGAGAGAGAGAGTGAGTGGGAGAGGATAGCTTAGTTTATTTTCAGTTCATTTATTATTGTAATAATACAGGAACTGTGAGACTTTTAGACACTTAGACCGTAGCAGGTCTGTTTCGCCGAGCACCGGCGTGCTCGGGGGACCCATTAGGACCTCGTGGTTTTTCGCGGTTTTCTCGCGGCTTTTCTTTTTCTTTCTTACTGTCATTTTCCAGGTTTTTCGCGGTTTTTGCTCGAGCCCCTAGACATAGGATTTTTGTTGGTTGTGACGTAAGATTTCTAAGGCCCAACACTTAATAGAATATCTGTTCCTATAGAACGTAATTGGACCTTACTAAAATTCACTAAAAAAGTTAGTTTAATTGGATTTGAGACCACGTGCCGTTAGGAGTCACATACAGCGCTGGCAGGACCCGTTGTGGCGGGCACCGAGTGACTCCCAAGATCGGACTCCGGACTCGATTCGGTTAACTAACTATTGTTCTTCACGATCAATAGAAGTTGCTTGTCTTAGGACTCGGCTTTTTACCGTTGCATCATATAGCTTAGTTTACTTTTCTGTCTTTATTTTATGCGCGGATCACTCTGCATGTAGAGAGCTGGAGGCAGGTACGCTTTTCTGACTTTGCATGCATCATTGATTTCTCGTGCATCGGCTTTTTCGACTTCTCCCCCCGATTTTGGACTTAATAACCAGGAGAACCGAAAAATTCGTTAGGCGTTTCTTTTTATTGAAAAATATCTAAAAACAAAAACAATAAAATTGGGACTGCTAATCTTACTTGACCTAAAAGACACTTCACTGAAAATCTGTCTTGGGGAGAGTAACCCCCTCCTTGTCTGGTTTGGATGAGCGAGAGAGTGATCCGCACATTAGGATAGAGCCTTCGATCTTTTCTTGACTGATTACCGGCTTTCAGTACGGGACAGTCGGTTGAGAGAGATTTGGACACCTATATTACCTCACGTAATCTCTCTGATAGACTGGATGATCACCTAAATAAAATTGATAAGATAATTGACCGATCCCTTCGGTCTTCAGCTCTGTGTGCGTAGGTGAATTGGGGGTTTGCTTGTTTATCTTGTTTGATTGCCAGATCCCTTCGATCCTTTCTCATCTTCCTTCTATCCCCCTCCCTCACCTCCCTTCATTCCACCTTCTTCTCCTTTACCCCTGGATGATGGATCCCCCTCACTTGGAGCCGACTCTTACGGCTTCTTCTCCGTCTTCTGACCATCACTCCAGTCCACCTTCTAGGGAGGTCGGATCTCCGACCAACCTCCCGCTCCCTCCCTCCCTTTCATCTCATCACTCTGTGCATGCTGTGCTAGACGTCCGAGGATACCAGCTAGAGCAGATGCGAGACCCGGACGATGCTGTTGCTGAGTTGAGAGCGCACTCCGTTGGTGACCAGAGAGAGCAGTGGAGATTAGCAGACATATCCTATTCCGGAGGGATGGAGGAGCAGATAGCACATGGAGCTCAGTCAGCTTCTACATTAGGTCCATTCGTCTTGGATTTGGATTACGTTCAGCGACTGCCGACATTTTCAGGAGAGGCGCACGAGGAGCCTTATCTTCACCTGTCAGCTTTCGAGGAGTTTTGTAGAGCGCAGAGATATTCAGACGTCACTGCAGAGGAGCTGATGAGCAGAACCTTCCCCTTCACGCTTCACGACAGAGCCATGAGGTGGCACCGACGATTGGGAAGGACATTCGAGACGTGGGGAGAGCTACGCCGAGAGTTTTTGCAGAGATACTTTCCCCCACGCAGAGCAGAGTTTATGCGGTCTTTGATCCTGGACTTTTCAGTTGACCCCCTAGAGCCATTGCACGAGGCATGGCCGAGGTTTCTTGACCTCTTGAGGAGATTCCCTGAGCACGGACTTCCACTTACAGACTTGATAGAGATCTCCATGCGGGGGATGACCGCAGAGCAGATAACACTGGTGATTACCACATGTGGCGGTTCACACCGCAGTTCCGACATTCACCTTCTGGATACCATCTCGATGCTACTTTCACAGAGTTCTTCTACACGAGATGCCTTGGTCGGGACAACACATGTGGACGATGTTGTACCAGTGCGGTGTGTAACTTTGCATGATGAGACAGTTTCTACACACCAGTCCGAGGATTTGGATGATGCCGCACCATTGACAGAGGAGATGACCGCAACAGCAGAGGTTCGAACCCAGAGTCTACTTGAGTTCCCGTTGGCCTTCCAGTTGGAGTTCGAATCAGCCCCAGAGTTCACTGTTGACGAGTCTTGGATATCAGATCTTCTGATACTCCAGAAGCCAGAGGAGCCCCAGCTTTTGCAGCCATTGATTCAGATACTTCAGATTCCAGTCCCGGAGGAGTCAGTTTCCTTTCTGCAGAAACACTTCTTGGATGCAGACAGTCACCAGGACTCAGCCCAGCAGCCACAGCTTGAGGAGGGACAACACTTTGACAGTACAGACATAGAGAGTCCCGTCTTCGAGCCTTTGGTCCTCCACTTTGGTGAGATACATACACTTCCTGAGGACCAGCTGACAGCCAGCATAGCCGCAGAGCGAGGATCAGCTGCAGACACTTTTCCAGCTTCTGCGGTGTTGACGAGTTCCTTCTCCTGCTTCCAGATTGCCGAGACTTACACTTCAGATGATGATGCAGCCTGGTGCACTGAGTGGACACTTGATAGCAGAGCAGATGCCCATCTAGATCCTGATCCTCTTCTTCTCACTTTTGATCCTGCATCTCTCCCCGAGGGTTATCTGCGGGAGGATGCCGCACTCGATGGGTACTCGATTTCACTGACTGAGAGTGTTTCCGATCTGGCGGAACACGAAACCGAGTCCTTAGATCATTCTGATTCTGATTCTTCTCACCTCGACGACCCTGGGAAGGATGAGCCTATCTTGGAGATATTCGATGATCTGCCTGATCTTCTTCCATTTCATTCATCGGATATCAGTCTTCTTAGAGAGTCTCCTGATCCTGACCTTCCACATCTTTTTGAGACGGTGATTGACGTGGAGGATTCCATGACTGATCCATCCTTCTCCACGTTTGATTTCTTCGGCTCCACATTTCTACTCCAGTCTGAACCAGAGCCGATGATTTCCTTTGTGCTACCGGATCCCGACCACTTATTTTCATATCTTTGGTCGGTAGCAGACACCCGCTTGATTGCATACCTGGGTGTCATACTTTACACTGTTGAGTTCGTCGCTGTTCTCACACCGAGACTACGGCGACAGTACGGCATTCGCCTTACCGATGCCGTCCTGAACCTTGATACTGCATTATCCTAGCCTTTGCGCCCAGCTAGGGGCGCAAAATCTAGCGCTTGTTGAGAGGCACCTCAACATTGTACTCTTTTGTATATACGTGTTTCGTCTTATTTTGATCCTTCTTTCTTCCGTTCTTGTTTTCACCCCAGGTCTCGCTTAGGATTATCTTTGCTATACTTAGGATATTACTCATCCTAAGTATAGGGGGGTGAAAACACCGGGTTGTTCTTCGTTCTGTTCCATCACTCCTGTTGTTGCCTATACTTAAGGTTCTTCACCTTAAGTATAGGGGGAGTGATGACCCTCCTTCTTGTATATATTCGTGATTTTCTTCGTGTCTTGCTACCCCTGTTTTGATGCCTATACTTAGGGATATTTTGCCCTAAGTATAGGGGGGGTAGACCCTGTACATTCTTCACTCGGTTTTTCCCTTCGTGTACAGCCTGCTATACTTAGGATTACTTGATCCTAAGTATAGGGGGAAGACCCGAGTCCCTCTTGACTTTTCATTCTCCTTTTGTATAGCCTTCCTTTTCACTTCCCTATACAAAGCACGAGTTATGTCTTCTTCATCGCTCTTGACTCTGAGGACATCGTTCGAGCTAAGTATAGGGGGGTGTGTATATATTTCATATATACTTTAGCCATAACTCGTACTTTGTGTGAGTGTGTTAATAAATAAAAATGGCTAAAAACCACAAAAATTAAAAAAAATTCATGTACATAATCTTCTTTTATTTGCACAAACATAGCTAGTGTACAAATTATTTTTGTAAAAATGATTTCAAAAATCTTTTGTGTAAAGCTTGTGTAAATATTTTCTGTATCAAAATTATGTATATAGTACAAAATTTTTCCAAAATGTTTTGAAAAATCAAAAGTTTGCAAAAATTTTGTGTAAATGTGTGTAAATATCTTTTTGCAAAACTTGCACTTCATGCATCATCATTCATGATTTCAAAACATTTTTCAAAAATTTTGCATGATTGTAAAATATTGTGTAAATATGCATCTTTGTTGTACATATGTATATAGTTTTTCTTGGATGATAGTTGACATTTAAACTAGCCTGGAATCAAATTGAGAAATGGAGCTTGATTAAGATCTTAATCCACCTAATTTCTAAGAGGAACCTTATAGGGCTTAGGTTTAAGGCTTTTCAGGTCCATGGTGACTTAATTCTTTGAGTCCACTAGGCTATGATCACATGTCATCTCAATGAGCCTAAGTAGAGCACTTAACAACAACACATGACTCATTTAGATTATGGCTTTACTTGGACAACCGCACTATGCACCGAGCTCTCTACGGATGAGGTGGTGAGGAGGCAGTCTTCCTTGACTTGGGGTAGCATATGAGGGTAGTACTTCTAGGCGGAACCTCTCTTCTTCATTTAGTGAAGGAAGTGCGTCTCAACTTGGTCTGGTTGCCATGAGGTCTAACGACGGGAGTTGTGGGTTGCGATAAAGCTTCAAAAGAGGGATAGTCTACTGGCTCAAGAGGAAAAACTCCTTGTATATATGCTGCACATGTACATGTTGTATAGATGCACTCGAAAAAAAAATGCAAAAAAGAAAAGAACTCCAAAAAAGTGGTGGGTCTGAGAGAAAATGATAATCCCACCGGAGTATGTATATAAGTGCAATAAGCAAAGCTTGGTTTCATGATCCACCTGTTGTAGCTTGCAGCAGGGAGACTTGGCTACACTGGTCAAGCTCCCAAGGGTACTTGGCTACACTGGCCTTGACCCATTCTCTTCTTCCCCCTCTTCTTGAGCCGGTTGTACTTGAACTTAGAAGGGAATACCCCGCTCCTCGAGGAAAGAGTGGCCAGATTGAGGTCATAGAGTTACCTTGTTAGGGAGGGGTGTCAAGTTGCCATTTCTGAGGTGGAGAGCTTAGACCTCACTTTCACAGGACAAGAAAAGATTCATGGTCTTCAGGGTTTGTGGTTGATGACTTGTTCTGATCTGGAGCATTGAGGAGTCTTGGTTATAGAATAGTGGAACTTAGAGGCTGTTAGGTTTTAAGCTTAAGTCTAAATAAGGTTCCGACACATTAATAATCCAAAGATCTGATTGAGCTCCATACCTCAATTTAATGAAGGCAAGTTTAATAATCAACCTTAATCCATGTACATTCTCTTTTTCTTTTTCTTTTTCTTTCTTTTTCACTTCTTTTTCAAATAAGTGTTTGCTAAGGGACTAGCAAAGTATAGTATAGGGGGGTGATGAATACCCATTCATCACTCTTTATTCTTATATTTTAGCTACAAAAACCTATGCAAATGCATGTAGATATGTGTAAATAGGAAAAGTTAGCAAAAGCATGCATTTTTGTAAATATAGATAATTAGCATATTTTTGTGCAAAAATAAAAGAATAAAGATGAAAAAGAAAAAGAGGGAAATATTTAGAATAAATATTGAGCAACCTAACCCAAGGGAGGGCTCAGCATGGGCCTGACCGCATAAAAGCCAAGTAGAGGGAGATAGGGGCTCACACCTGTACATATTTGTAAATAAATAAATTAAATATTTTCCTCATCCAAAAATATGTTGTAAATATTTGTACATATTTTGTATATATTTAGAGCTATTAAAAACAAAACAAAAAGATAAAAATCAAAAATTCAAAAAGAACCCTTCACCTTGTACATAGACCATCATCCCCATCTATTTCACCTTGTAAATATATTTATTTATTTTCCAAAACTTTTTGTAAATAATCTTTGTATATTTTGTAAATAAAATAAATAAAAAGAAACAAAACAAAAATCAAATAAAAATTACAAAATTAAAAATACAAAAACATATTGTACATATACCATGTACATAGTTGTATATAAATAATTATTTAACCTATGTATATAAATAATAAAAATAAAATAAAAATAGCCTTTTATTTCTCATTTTATCCTATAAACAAATAAAATATAAAATAGGAATAAAAATGTATAAAAATAACTAATTAAAAATCAAAAATCAATATATTGTATATATACCTATGTATAGACCTATATTGTATATACCTTATTTTTATTTCCAAAAATTAATTAAAAATCACAAAAAAATAGAAAAAAATAAAATAAAAATATTTTGTGTTTTAAGTTTTTGAAAATTCGACCATTTAAAGGCCCAAAAAAATCAAATAAAAGTTTATTGCATGGCGGGCTCTGATTGGTCCACAGGGGATTGTTGACCCCCGGTCAACTCTCCCCCCAGGACCACCAGAGCCGGGTATGTTGCGCCCGACCCGATTTCAATATTTTCCACCCGCCTAACCCGGCCGCCATCTACCCAAACCTCGGGCTCCGATTGCTCTCCGATCATCTAGGATCCTCGCCCGGGGTGGGTTTGGAGGATCCGAGATCCGTGCTGCCCGCCCGACCTCTTCCTTCTCGGACCTCCCACACTATTTAGTGTCGTCTCCGGCGACCTAATCACGCTATCTTTGATCTTCCCCTCGGCGCCTGTGAGCTCCTCCAGACCACCCGAGTGACAGGCGAGTGATTTGGAGTGGAAGCGAGGCCTGGGCAGCCGGAAATCATTGATCCGGTGGTTGACTCCGCCGTGCGCCGCCGCGAGCGCGCCTGAGCCTCGGGGAGCTCGACGACCCCTTGAGGCAACGACCGGGAGCCTCCTTGGCTCCAGCCCAGTCGACAGCAGCCATCAGGTAACTTAGTTAGGCCATAGATTAGCTTAGTTGTCGATTTTTCGCATTTCAGTAGTTTTAGCTCCGCCGCTGCCATCTGCCGTATCCGTCTACCCATCCGATCATCCGACACCGCCATCACCTCCGCCAGCCTTCTCTCCACCTGCTCCGCCCCTTCACACCCCTTGTCTCGCCCAGGAGCAAGGTCTCGGCTCTCACCCCTCCGCCGCTCGCCGGAGAGCCATCGCCTCGCACCACCAGCCATCTTCCGCCCGCTCTGACGGGTCGAGGCACTTTGCCCTCGACCCAGCTTCTTTTCTGTGCAGGTCTCAAGGCGAATCGACCTCATCTGGAGGTCGGAGCTTCAGAGCACAGCAGCTCCCGCCCCTTGACGTCGCCGGAGCTCTCCTGAGCTCCTCTCTTCCTTCGGAGCGTTGCATCGGGTGCGGAGCTTCACGGGGAAGCTTCTCCGCACCTTAGGAGAGGTCGACGAGGACTACCGTGCACACAGAGGGCCGGCGAAGCTCGCCGGCCGACAGTTCTTCCACCATCCTCTCCGACCGTCAGATCAGCCGTGGAGCTCCAGATCAGATCTTGACCGTTTATTCGCGGAGCTGCAGATAGCGTCAGATTAGTTGCGGTGTGATCCTAACCGTTGATTCACCGAGGGTTCGTCCACCACGCACGAGGACCGTCCGATCTCCACGTGGAGGACCCTCCACCGTTCGATCAGGCCAAGCTTATTAAGGTCAAAGGCGCCACTCATCTCCACCGTTGGATCATCTACGTGGCGCTCCTCCAGCCGTCGGATCGCGTCGAGGTTCTCCTTGGGTGTGCGGCGCGTCAATCCAGCCGTTCGATCCGCCACGCGTCGCGCATCCGCCCCTCGACATTAATAAAAGGGTAATTTACTTAGGGCCCCCTCTTAGTTTGTCTTTTTATTTCTAGTCCTGTAAATATTTTAGAACTTTTATTTACGTAGGGCAAATTGCATTGTGGACCCTGTGCTTAGTTTTATTTGCATGTATGCCCACGTGTGTATGAGACCACGTGCTTCGCCACGTGCTGAGTTGGGCTTTTTACATCTTTGATCCTGTAGTTCTGGGTTGTTATTGAATGAAGAAATATTTTCTGGTATTTGCAGTTGTGCCCCTGTGAGCATTTTTATTTCTACATGTACGTGTATTAGTGGGTAAATTGCAACCGAGTCCTTGGGTTTTTGGTACGAGTTATCAAAAGCCCCTGGAACTTGGTTTTTCTTACCAAGAGGCCCCTGAGTGCCCCAGCCACGCGCCACGCGCGTGACTTGCTGGGATTTTTGCACCTTGGCCCCCAGACTTTAGGGTATTTGCACTTACGTCCCTGTGCACAGTGCCCCCTTCTTGATTTTCGAATAAATATCAAACCACCTCCAAATTCGATGAAAATTTGACACATGGCTCCTGCCATGTTGTTGGATTTTTGAGAATTTTTTAGGACATTTTTGATTTCATTTAGTATTTTTAAAAATTCAAAAACCTCCTTTTTAGCTACTGTCTAGGTTTAAAAATACCAAAAAAATATAAAAACACCCCTAAAAATTCTAAAAAAAATTAGCTACTGTTTCTTGCTTGTTGTTTGATTTTCTAGCCAATTTTGGCTATTTTTCATTGCTTAAAAACCCTAAAAATTGAAAAACCCCTAAAAACTCATAAAAATTATAATAAATAATTTAAAAATCCAAAAACAATAATTAGGGTGCCTAAATTTTCCTTATCTTTTCTAGAATCCAGGGAAATCACCTCCAGGGCTATCTGAGATCCTTAGATATTTTATCTTTGGGTTTCAAGCCTTGCTGGACAGTACCATTTCTTTTTCGCACTGTTTGATTTTTAGAAAATAATTTACCCATTAGAAAAATACCAAAAATTCACCAAAAACACTTAAAAACCTAAAAAACATAAAAACAATTTTTCCTTAATTTTTGCTTGATTTTTGGTGTGTTAAATAATTTGCCCAAGTGTGTTGATATTTGTTTCCTTTTATTTTCTTTATCTTTTAAAAATCCAAAAAAAAGTATAAAAATTATCAAAAACCACTAAAAAAACATTTCCTTTTATTTTTATATTGTTTTTACTACTTCGTAGGCCCTAGGCCAATCCGTGCTCCTTGTGTTCGACCCTGGGAGCTATACCAGGTTAATCACATAGCTAGGACCGCTTGATTTGCTTTGTTTGATTTTCGATTCGTTTCGCGGTTCGATTCTTTTTCTTGATTGACACATCTTCTGAGATCCGGGTCGCAACGACCCTTGTTTCATTACCTTCACCCGGGTCTTAGAAATTTTTGGTGTCATCAGCGGATCATCTCTCCCGATTGGAGCATCTTGAGGATTCTGAGCAGACTGAGCCTATATGTGAGACCTTCCCAGATGAGGCGATCCTTGCTATCGCCTCTCTCCCATGGTATGTCGATATTGTGAACTATATTGTTGCCAAGAAAGTTCCACAAGATTGGTCCAGGCAGAAACTTGAGACCTTCCTCGTGAAGGCCAAGTTTTACCATTGGGAGGATACCGTCCTTTATCATGAGGGAGGGGATAGTATCTGGCGTCGGTGCATTCCTCAGGAGGAGCATCACAGCGTCCTTACTTACTGCCACAAGCTTGAGGCAGGAGGACATCACTCTGGGAGGAGAACGACACAGAAAGTGCTCCAATCCGGCCTATGGTGGCCTACTCTCTTCAAGGACTCTGATGAGTTCATGAAGAGGTGTACTGACTGTCAGAGGATGGGCACTTGTGGACAACGTGATATGATGCCCATGCAGCCCATTCACTTCTGTGAGGTTTTTGACGCATGGGGCATCGATTTCATGGGTTCATTCCCTAAGAGTCAGGGATTCGAGTACATTCTGTTGGCTGTTGATTATGTTAGTCGTTGGGTTGAGGCCATCCCCGCCCGAACCGCAGATGCTAGGACTGTTTGCAGATTTTTGAGGAAGCATATCATTTCACGGTTCGGGGTACCTCGAGTGTTGATATCTGACGGGGGGTCTCATTTCGTCAACGACAAGGTAAAGGCCCTTGCTAGCGAGTTCAGCATAGACCATCGAGTTGCCACTCCATACCACCCTCAGACGAATGGTCTTGTTGAAGTATCGAACAAGGAGATCAAAACTATATTGTAGAAAGTCGTCCGCCCTGACCGAAAGGATTGGTCACAGCTTTTAGACTCGGTCTTGTGGGAATATAGGACGTCTTTCAAGACGGCTTTGGGTACATCTCCCTTTTGCCTCGTTTATGGCAAGTCGTGCCATTTACCTGTTGAGTTGAGACATAGGTCACTTTGGGTTGTCACTGATATACTTTTGGATCTAGAGAGTGTAGGAGATCAGAGGATGGCAGAGTTAGCAGCCTTGGAGGAGCTTCGTGATACTGCCTTTTTAAACAGCCTACATTATAAGGAGAAAGTGAAGGAGTGGCATGATTCTCATATTAGCCACAAGCATTTTGAGACAGGACAGAGAGAATGGCTGTTTGATGCTAGGCTTCGTCTATTTCCAGGGAAGCTACAGAGCAACTGGAAGGGACCGTATTTGGTGAGAAAGGTACACGACAATGGGATTATCGACATATCTGAGTTGTCTTCTGAGAGTACCTTTCGTGTGAACGGCCAGCGGCTCAAAGCCATATCTAGATCATGAGCCGTGGGTCGTTGATGTTGCCCCGATTCACTTTGCGTGAGATGTGGTCTCTTGACTCACATCTATTGCATCTCATGCCTGATTATCACTGTTCTTCCGACTTGTATAGATCCAGATGTCCATATCACTCTATTCTCTAGTCTCACATCCCTTTTCTCATCTTATGATTATGTTATACTTAGGGTGTACTTTACCCTAAGTATAGGGGGGATGTAGGACTCTCGGGTATTCTTTTGATTCATTTCTACCTCTGTTTTGCTGCCTATACTTAGGGATATTTTACCCTAAGTATAGGGGGTAGACCTTGTACATTCTCACTCGGCTTTCCCTTTGTGTACAACCTGCTATACTTAGGATTATTTGATCCTAAGTATAGGGGGAAATCCCGAGATCCTCTTGGATTTCTATTCTTTCATTCGTCTTTGTATATAGCCTTCCTTTTCACTTCCCTATACTAAGCATGAGTTATGTCTTCTTCATCGCTCTTGACTCTGAGGACATCGTTCAAGCTAAGTATAGGAGGTGTGTATATATTTCATATATACTTTAACCATAACTCGTACTTTGTGTGAGTGTGTTAATAAATAAAAATGGCTAAAAACCCAAAAATCCATAAAAATTAAAATTTTTCCTTGTAAATAAACATTCTTTTATTGCACATACATAGCTAGTGTACAAATTATTTTTGTAAAAATGTTTGTAAAAACTTTTTGTGTAAATAGTTTGTAAATATTTTCATATCAAAATTATGTATATAGTACAAAATTTTTCTAAAATGTTTTGAAAAGCAAAAGTTTGCAAAGACCTTGTGTAAATTTTTGTACATATTTTGCAAAACTTGCATTCATGCATACATCCATGGTTTCAAAACATTTTTCAAAAATTTTGCACATGTGTAAATAGTTTGTAAATAGCATCTTTGTAAATACTTGTATAGTTTTCCCTGGATTATAGTTGACATTTAAATTAACCTGGAATTAAATTGGAAAATGGAGCTTGATTAAGATCTTAATCCACCTAATTATAAGAGGAACCTTATAGGGCTTAGGGTTTAGACTTTTCAGGTCCATGGTGACTTAATTCTTTGAGTCCACTAGGCTATGATCATATGTCATCTCAATGAGCCTAAGTAGAGCACTTAACAACACACACATGACTCATATAGACAATGGCTTGACTTGGACCCGCACTTTACACCGAGCTCTCTACGGATGAGGTGGTGAGGAGGCAGTCTTCCTTGACTTGGGGTAGCATATGAGGGTAGTACTTCTAGGCGGAACCTCTCTTCTTCTTATAGTGAAGGAAGTGCGTCTCAACTTGGTCTGGTTGCCATGAGGTCTAACGACAGGAGTTGTGGGTTGCAATAATGCTTCAAAAGAGGGATAGTCTACTGGTTCAAGAGGAAAAACTCCTTATGTATATATGCTGCACCTTGTAAATATGTTGTACAAATGCACATCAAAAAATGCAAAAAAAAAATAACTCCAAAAAAAGTGGTGGGTCTGATAGAAAATGGTAATCCCACCGGAGTGTATATAGTGCAATAAGCAAAGCTTGAGACTCATGTTCCATCTTATGTAGCTTGCAGCAGGGAGACTTAGCTACACTGGTTGAGCTCCCAAGGATACATGGCTACACTGGCCATGGTCCATTCTCTTCTTCCCCCTCTTCTTGAACCGATTGAACTTGAACTTAGAAGGGAATACCCTGCTCCTCGAGGAAAGAGTGGCCAGATTAGGGTCATAGAGTTACCTTGTTGGGGAGGGTTGTCATTTTGCTACTTCTGAGGTGGAGAGCTATACCTCACATACATTGTACAAGGAAAGATTCATGGTCTTCAGGGTTTATGTATGTAGACTTGTTCTTATCTGTATTGTTGAGGAGTCTTGACTATAGATTAGTGGATCTTAGAGGCTGTTGAGTTTTAAACATAAGTCCAAATAAGGTTTCGACACATTAATAATCCAAAGATCTGACCGAGCTCCATATTTCAATTTAATGAAGGCAAGTTTAATAATCAGCATTGATCCATGCATTTCTCATCTTTTTCTTTTTCTTTTTCTTTCCACTTCTTTTTCAAATAAGTGTTTGCTAAGGGACTAGCAAAGTTAAGTATAGGGGTTGATGAATACCCATTCATCACTCTTTATTCTTTTATTTTAGCTAAAACCCTATGCAAAACACCATGTATATTCATGTAAATAGAATAAATTACCATCTTGCATGCATTGTGTAAATATTGATAATTAGCATGTTTTTGTGCATAAATAAAAGAATAAAGAAATAAAAAGGAGGGAGATATTTAGAATAAATATTGAGCGACCCAATCCCAAGGGAGGGCTCAGCATGGGCCTGACCGCAAAAGAATCCAAGTAGAAGGAGATAGGGTCAATCATGTGTGTACATATACCTATGTATATAAATAATATTATTTTCCTCTAAATAAAAATAAAAAGTATTTTGTACATATTTCTAAATTTTATGTAAAAGAATCCAAATTTTATGTTATAAATAAATAAAATATAAAATTGGAATAATTGTATAAAAATAAATAATTAAAAATAAAAATCAAAATTCCTTTTATGTATATACCTATATATAATAATAATATAATGTAAATACATAAATTATTTTTCAAAAAATAAATAAAAATCACTAAAAATTAATTTGAAAATAAATAAACATTTTTCATGTTTTAACTTTTTAGAAATTAAATCATTTATTATTTTTAATTGAATTTCTAAATAATTATTGAATGGAGGCATGTGATTGGTCCACGGGGGATTGTTGACCCCCGGTCAACTCTCCCTCGCGGACCTCTTTCCCCGCGGATCTCGCGACCGACCCGATTTCTCAAAATTATTGTGGCTTGATCCGATCTCCTTTTGCCTAAACCACGGGTCCTGATTTGAGATGCATCCGAGACCCTCGCCCGGTGGTTTTTCTAGGGATCCGAGCTCCGACCATCTCGCCCGATCGCCACCTAGCCGGACCCTTCACCATATTTAACCAAACCTCTGCCGCACTTTTTCACTCATCTTTGGCTGAGCCCCTTTGTCCCAGGATCTCCACTCTCATCCCTAGAGTGACAGCTAGCGGTAGGGGTGTCGAAGAGAGGAGGAGGAGCCTCCAGTCACTGATCCGGCGAAGCTCGTCGCCGTGCGCCGCCGCGAGGTACGCTCAGCCTCGGAACCCGACGCTTCCTTGAGGCCAAGACCCCCAGAGCTTCCTGAGCTCACCCACAGTCGACTGCATCCACTAGGTAACTCCGATACCCCCTAGCGTAGTTGATGAATACCCATTCATCACTCTTTATTCTTATATTTTAGCTACAAAAACCTATGCAAATGCATGTAGATATGTGTAAATAGGAAAAGTTAGCAAAAGCATGCATGTTTGTAAATATAAATAATTAGCATGTTTTTGTGCAAAAATAAAAGAATAAAGATGAAAAAGAAAAAGAGGGAAATATTTAGAATAAATATTGAGCAACCTAACCCAAGGGAGGGCTCAGCATGGGCCTGACCGCATAAAAGCCACAAGTAGAGGGAGATAGGGGCTCATATGTAAATACTTATGTAAATAAATAAAATAATATTTTTCCTCAACCAAAAATATGTTGTAAATACTTGTATATATTTTGTACATATTTATAGCCTATTAAAAACAAAATAAAAAGTTAAAAATCAAAATCCTAAAAACAACCTTTCACCATGTACATAAACCCTTATCTTATATTTATTTCACCTTGTAAATAAATTTCTTTATTTCCAAAACTTTTTGTAAATATTCCTTTTTATGTTTTGTAAATAAAATAAATAAAAAGAATCAAAACAAAAATCAAATAAAAATTACAAAATTAAAAATACAAAAAAACATATTGTACATATACCATGTACATAGTTGTATATAAATAATTATTTAACCTATGTATATAAATAATAAAAATAAAATAAAAATAGCCTTTTATTCCTCATTTTATCCTATAAATAAATAAAATATAAAATAGGAATGAAAATGTATAAAAATAAATAATTAAAAATCAAAAATCAAAAATCAATATAGTGTACATATACCTATGTATAGCTATAATATGTAAATACCTTATTTTAATTTCCAAAAATTAATTAAAAATCACAAAAAATAGAAAAAATTAAAACAAACATTTTTCATGTTTTAAGTTTTTGAAAATTCGGCCATTTAAGGCCCCAAAAAAATCAAATAAAATTTCAATAATTGGCGGGCTCTGATTGGTCCACGGGGGATTGTTGACCCCCGGTCAACACCTCCCCCAGGACCACCAGAGCCGCGGATCTGCTTTTGGACCCGATTTCTTGATTTTATCCCCACCAGATCCGACCTCCGAATCCGCTAACCCCGGGCTCTAATCCGAGCCTGATCTTCCCTGATCCACGCCCGGGGTGGGTTCTTGGGATCCGCGCTCCAAGCTTCTCGCCCGACTCCGATTTAGCCGGACCCCTAGCACTATATATCCCGAGCTCCGCCGCACTCCACTGTCATCTTTGGCTCCCCATTCTCTCTCCAGTGACCTCCATCGCAACCAGCAAGGTGACAGCTTGCATTTGCCGGTGTCGCAGAGAGGAGGAGGTGCTCGGACCATCGATCCGGCTGCCTCGCGCCGCAGTGCTCCGACGTTCAACCGGAGCTCGAGCCTCGGGCGTTGACGACCCTTGAGGCAAGGACCAGGAGCTAGCTAAGATCCAGCATAGTCTCCATCATCACCCAGGTAACCCTCGTTCCTTCTTGTTTAGTCTAATTTTAAGTTACCCCCAAATCGACTCCTTGCTGTGTTCCTCTGATTCCGACCATCACGCACACTATCTCGATCATCGGAGCACACTACCATCTTCGCCGTTCCCCCACGCACGTTCTTCGCCCACTCGTTCAACCCAACTCGTCCCGGAGTTGGGAGTCGAGCTCCACCACATGTCGCTCGCCGGAGCTCATTCATCCCGCCGCACCGTTCACCCTCACGACGCTTCTTGGGGTCGAGGCACTTTGCCCTCGACCCGCGAAGCTTTTGGTTTGCTTTGCAGGTCCAAAGGGAGGCATCTGAGCCCCCCTTACATTCCAGCCAGGAGCTTCGCGCCGCCAGCCTCGCCGGAGCCCCTCCAGGGCTCGGCCGGGCCATCGAAGTCCACCACCAGCTGCGGAGCTTCACCGCGGACCCGTTCCGATCATCAGGAGCAGCTGAGGAGGAGTACAGCTCACGCACGAGGCCGGCGAAGTTCGCCGGCGTCGTGTTCTTCCACCATCCTCCAGAACCGTCCGATGACGCCTCCGCTCCAGTTTTGATCTCAGCCGTCCATCTTCCGAGGAGCAGCGACCGTCGATCACTCCGAGGAGCTCATCTGGACCGTTCGCAGCAGAGGAGAGAGGCACCTGAGCCCAGAACCGCCCGATCTCCCACGTGTCCTCGCCTCCACCGTCGATCGAGCCCCCGAGCTGAAGAAGAGACGCGCCCCCCATCCAGAGCCAACCGATCTTCCACGTGGCGCGCATCTGGCCGTCGACGAATAAAGGGGTAATTTACTTAGGGCCCCCTCTTAGTTTGTCTTTTTCGTCTTAGTCCTGTAAATATTTTTCGAACTTTATTTTCGTAGGGTAAATTGCATTGTGGACCTCGTGTTTGTTTAGATTTGCATGTATGCCCCTGTTTGTATGAGACCATGTGCGTCGTCACGTGTAGTTTAGGGCTATTTACATCTTCTTCCCTGTAGTTCTGTTGGGTTATTGAATGACAAGAAACTTTTTGGTATTTGCAGTTATGCCCCTGTGAGCATTTTTATTTCTACATGTGCGTGTATTAGTGGGATTTTTGCATCCAAGCCCCTGGACTTTTGGTACGAGTTACCAAAAAGTCCAGAAACTTGGTTTTTATTACCAAAAGGCCCCTGAGTGCCCCAGCCACGCGCCACACGCGTGACTTGCTGGGATTTTTGCACCTTGGCCCTCAGAACTTTGGGTATTTGCACTTACGTCCCTGTGCACAGTGCCCCCTCTTTGATTTTTGAATAAATATCAAACCACCTCCAAATTCGATGAAAAATTGACACATGGCTCCTGCCATGTTGTAGGATTTTTGAGAATTTTTGAGGACATTTTTGATTTTATTTAGTATTTTTAAAAATTCAAAAACAGCCTTTTTAGCTACTGTCTAGGTTTAAAAATACCAAAAAAATATAAAAACACCCCCAAAAATTATAAAAAAAATTAGATACTGTTGGTTGCTTGTTGTTTGATTTTCTAGCCAATTTTGGCTATTTTTCATCACTTAAAAACTCTAAAAATTGCAAAACCCTCAAAAACTCATAAAAATTATAATAATTAAATCAAAAATCCAAAAACAATAATTAGGGTGCCTAAATTTTCCTTATTCTTTCTAGATTACAGGAAAATTACCTCCAGGGCTTTTTGAGATCCTTAAATATTTTATTTTTGGGTCTTAAGCCTTGCTGGACAGTACCTTTCATTTTTCGCACTGTTTGATTTTTAGAAAATAATCTACCCATTAGAAAATTACCAAAAATTCACCAAAAACACTTAAAAACCTAAAAAACATAAAAACAATTTTTCCTTAATTTTTGCATTATTTTTGGTGTGTTTAATAAATTGTTGAAGTTGCCTAGATTTTACTTTCTTTTATTTTCTTTATAATTTGAAAATCCAAAAAAATATGAAAATTCATAAAAGCCTCTAAAAAACATTTTCTTTTATTTTTATTTCATTTTCACTACTTCGTAGGCCCTAGGCCAATCCGTGCTCCTTGTGTTCGACCCTGGGAGCTATACCAGGTTAATCCTATAGCTAGACCGCTCTTATTTGTTTTGATTGATTTGATATTTTCTGAGTGGTTATTTTTCTTGATATTCTCCGTCTGAGTGATTGAGGTCACAACGACCACTTCCAGACCTTTGCCTTGATCATTCAATTCTCGGGATTATCAGAATGGCGCCGTTGCCGGGGAGCACGGCTTAGTAGTTGTTTTTATTTTATTTTTCGTTTTTATTTTCGCGGTTTTTCGCGGCTCTTCGGAGCTCGCGGCTTTTTCGCGGCTTTTGTTCATAGTTCCTTTTTGCTTTATTTTGTTTTATTTTGATTTTCTTTTCTTTTTATTTCTGTTTTATTTTGTGTGAGTATTTTGTTTCCATTTTTGCACATATACCCTTGTTTTTATTTTCATTTATTATTTGATTATTTTCTTGGTCTGACCACTCTTCCTTTTTTTCTTGCGAGGGCCCGAGGACTGCGGAGGCGACTTTCGAGGAGCCAGTGCAGCCGCGAGACTCGGAGGCGGCTTCCTTCTCTACGAAGCCGCAGGAGAGAGCGAGAGGAGAGAGTTGAGTGGAGTGAGGCAGTAGGATAGAATTTTATTCATTTATTATTAATTGTAATAATACAGGACTCTGAGACTGTTTGGACTCTTTTAGACACTTAGACCGTAGCGGGTTTGTTTCGTCGAGCACCGGCGTGCTCGGGGGACCCATTAGGACCCCTCGGTTTTTCGCGGCTTTTTACGCGGTTTTCTTTTTATTTCTTACTGACATTTTCCGGATTTTTCGTGGTTTTTATTCGAGCCCCTAGACATAGGATTTTTGTTGATTGTGACGTAAGATTGTTAAGGCCCAACACTTAATAGAATATCTGTTCCTATAGAACGTAATTGGACCTTATTAAAATTCACTAAAAAAGTTAGCTTAATTGGATTTGAGACCACGTGCCGTTAGGAGTCACATACAGCGCTGGCAGGACCCATTGTGGCGGGCACCGAGTGACTCCCAAGATCGGACTCCGGACTCGATTCGGTTAACTAACTATTGTTCTTCACGATCAATAGAAGTTGCTTGTCTTAGGACTCGGCTTTTTACCGTTGCATCATATAGCTTAGTTTACTTTTCTGTCTTTATTTTATGCGCGGATCACTTTGCATGTAGAGAGCTGGAGGCAGGTACGCATTTCTGACTCTGCATGCATCATTGATTTTTCGTGCATCGGCTTTTTCGTCTTCTCCCCCCGATTTTGGACTTAATAACCAGGAGAAACCGAAAAATTCGTTAGGCGTTTTGTTTGATTTGAAAAATACCTAAAAAAGTGTAACCATAAAATTGGGACTGCTAAGACTATTGACCTTAAAACACGCTCACCCTAAAAATTCTGTCTTGGGGAGAGCAACCCCCTCATTGTTTGGTTTGCTTGAGCGAGAGAGTGACCCGCACCCTAGGATAGAGCCACGCCTGAACTTCCGTTAGACTACTAGTCTTAGAGTTAGTCGTTCTCCAGTGAGGATCTCTCCGGTACCCGGTAAAGCGGGCCGTGACATCCTTAACAGAGCAGGTTGATCGGGTAGCCGGTAAACGGTCCGCGACTTGTACTGGCTGGGAAAGATCTAGCTTTAGGATTGGGCCAGTCTCTTGGGAGCATCGGGTTCCCAACAGGTCACGTAATCGCTCTGATATCTTGAGTGTTCACCAAAATAAAATCGACAAGATAATTTGACCGAACTTTCACGGTCTTCAGCTCGCGTTGCGTTGGTGAACCGGGGGTTTGTTTTTCGATCATAGTTTTTCCAGATCTCATCCGCCCTACTCGCCAGATCGAGATGATGGGTAGACGATCTCTTAGGCAGCCTTTGGCTGCACCGCTTTCGGGCGCGTCTACCTCATCATCTAGGTTGGCTCGCGAGAGCTCAGACCCGCTCTCCGAGCCCGAGTACGATTCCACCCTGTTCCCCCTCGACCCCCTTTCTGACCGACCTGAGAGATATGAGCCCGAGGAGAGACTTATTCATTTGACAGCACCTGAGTTGGGCTCCTTCGATTTTGCAGACGTCGAGATGGCAGGCGCAGGAAGTTCTGACGATCACTCCCGTCCCGAGCACTTTGTACTGGACCAGGGAGCGATCAACTCCACCCTGATCGCACAGTTAGAGACAGTCCAGCAGCAGCTCCGCGATCAGGGAGCTTTTATGATAGAGATGAGGCGTGAGATGGAGAGGCTCAGAGCAGAGAGAGATGCACAGAGCGAGCCCGAGGACCCCGATGAGGCACAGGCACGAGCCGCAGCAGCAGCAGCAGCAGCAGCAGCCGCGGCCGCTGCCGCAGCGGCAGCAGCCGCAGGAGGAGCAGGACCACCTAGACCGATGCGGGAGTTGCACAACCCCGGATCTACCTTGATGCACCATTGGGTTGTGGTTCCAGCCATCGTGGGGGACTTCAAGTTCCCCCCGAACACCTTGCAGATGCTCCCGCGGTTTCATGGGCTAGCTACAGAGGAGCCCCATCTCCACCTACAGGAGTTTCTCATGATTTGCAGTACTGTCCACGACAGACATGTGGACCAGGATACCATACGGATGATTGCCTTCCCCTTCTCACTGGCAGATAGAGCAGCCACCTGGCTGAAACATTTGGGGAGATTCGTGTACACATGGGAGCAGCTCCGCACCGAGTACTTGAACAAGTACTATCCACTCGGGCGGACGAACGCGGCAAGGGCCCTGATCAGCAACTTCTCCATGTTCCCCAACGAGCAGTTCCACGAGGCTTGGGAGAGGTTCAGAGAGCTCCTGGACAGATGCCCACACCATGATATCACGAAGCCGAACTTGGTTCAGAGTTTTTTCAGTGGGTTGTCACCAGAGCTACAGGGCTTGGTGAACGCTTCTTGTGGCGGGTCCTACTTCGCCAAGGACCATGACCAGGTCTGGGCTATTTTTGAGGAGATGGCAGAGAACTACATGGTCATGTCCCAGACCCGTCTCTACACCCAGAAGACCCAGCCACATCAGCCAGGACCCGTGCAGTACCAGAGGATAGCACGGGTAGATGCAGGTCCTTCCAGTTCGTCCGCAGCAGCCACAGCAGCAGCACAGTTGGAGTCGTCAGCTGCGGACATGGGCATCATCAGCGAGAAGCTGGACCGCATGGAGCTGATAGAGAAGAAGCAGTGCCAGAGCATAGCACAGATGGATCAGATGGCACAGGTCTTGAGCGACCTAAAGACACAGCTCATGTGTCTCCAGGAGACACAGACGGCTTCTCAGCCCCGTCTTCAGTCGCGAGGCGACTCCGGCAGCAGCAGCAGCTCGTCCCAGCGCTCCAGCGCCCCAGCGCAGCCTAGACAGGTTCACCTTGTACAGGCGAAGCCGTACCAGCAGCCGCAGCCCACCTACCAGTCCCCACCATCTCCAGAGATGCAGATGGTGGTCTACCAGCCGGATCAGCCGTTGGCGGTACTACCCCCAGCCCCCTTGGATGCAGAGCCGTTGATGGATGTCAATGGGATCTGGTACGACCGTCCCCAGCCTGGGATCCGACGTGATCATCCCGGATTCAGGTGGGGGAGCGGTGGTGCCCAGCCCCAGCAGCAGCCGTCAGCACAGGGAGGGCAGTACTCCCAGCCGAGAGACCATCACCAGCAGCCGCAGCAGCAGCACCCAGTCTACCAGCAGCAGTCGTCTTACGGTCCTCGTCCCTATCAGCAGGGACAGTCTTGGAGGCGTGAGCAACAGGCTCACCCGGGATACCAGCACCAGCAGCAGCCTCCTTCCTACCCCTCTCACCAGCAGCAGTACCAGCAGCCTCACCCACAGCGAGGCTACCCGTCGGGCTCCCACGAGAGCCCTGCCTTGGATGATATCGCCCGCCTCCTCACGGATCAGCAGGCGACCTTTCGACGGGAGATGGATGAGTTCCGCCAGGAGATGCGGGACTTGGTGAGAGGGAAGGCCACCATACCTGCACAGATAGAGCCGAATCCGAACAACCTCAAGCAGAAGTCTGAGCAGGTAGTACATACTGAGTTAGCCACTCCTAGCGATCCATTTGATGATACTTCTTCAGATCTGTTTAATGATGATTTTGCCACGCTTAGGAGCGGTAGGACCCCAGCAGGCGGCGGCGTCTCAGCTGAGCTTCACCCCGAGGCGCCCCAGGAGGAGGAGGAGAGCGGTACTGAGGCCGCTCCAGTCGATGACGGTGGTACTGAGGCCACCGAGGATGCTGATCCCACCGGCGGTACTGAGGCCGCCACTTCACCAGAGTCAGGAGGTGGTACTGATGCCACCCCAGCAACAGCCGAGCCAGTTAGCGGTACTGATGCCGCGAGACGTCTTCCAGCAGCAGCAGCAGCAGAGCAGCCCACTCGTGGTGGTACTGAGGCCACCGGTGTTTGTAGAGAGAGATCTGATGTTGTTTTTCCTCATGGTCATGTATCCCAGGATTCTGTGATGAATAAAGGAAAAGGTTTACATTCTTTTGGTCCCACTGTGGTGCATGATGTATGTGTGGATCCGGTCCTTGAACCGCGTAGATCTTTTCCTGGTCCTTCATCTGAGAAGGACCCAGTGATCCCCTTCCCTAGAGCCCTTCAGATGGGGAAGGGGAAGAAAGAAAATACCAAAAAGAGAGAGTTCGAGGAGTTCAGCCAGAGCATGATAGATCGGTTTCACATTCAGCTGACCCTCCAGGAGGCTTTGCAGCACATCCCCCTCCTTCAGAGATCTTTGAGAGAGAGGACTACAGTCAGGAGGAGGAGGAGGAACCACACTTCAGAGATACATGTGCTGACCAAAGCCACGTGCTTTGCGATCCAGAACTGACTGCCAGCCAAGAGGCCAGATGCAGGGGCCCCGTATGTCAGATGCCAGATTAGTGAGCAGTGGTTCGACCGTACTCTTTTAGATAGCGGATCGTTGATCAACCTACTTCCGGCAGCCCTTCTCGACCGCTTCGAGTTGGGCACTCTTAGACAGAGCAGGACAGTCCTTCAGTTCGCTGATCGATCTGTCAAGAGGCCGAAGGGGTTGCTACGCGACGTTATCGTCACTATTCAGGGTCTGCAATTCCCCGTGGACTTCGTAGTGTTGGACATGGAGATCCCTGAGTCAGTGACTGATACCCCCATCATCCTTGGTCGTCCGTTCTTGGCCACAGCCAAGGCGGTGACTGATCATGATAGCGGGAAGGTGTACTTTCGCGTCTAGGGCGAGAGTATACAAATAGAGACGGTCGAGGACTACAGAGCCAGATCTAGATCCCGCTCAGATGCCAGCACCGACTCAGAGCAGCTGACAGACGCAGAGCCAGACATCCACCAGGACTGTGATTTTGTGATCACAGATGACGAGGCAGCTTGGGCAGACCTTGAGTCACAGACTACCCTCTCACTTTCAGATAGAGCTGATGTAGAGATGACAGCAGAGGAGAGTCTGGAGAGCACAGACCTGGGTTCGGATACAGTTGCGGCAGCAGAGCCGGCTCTCGATCGCAGCACGGTGATTAGTGATGGTGGTGCTGAGGCCACCTTGTTTTCCGGTGGTACTGATGCCACCGATTCTGATACAGATCCCTCGGATTCAGAGTCTGATTGGGCCGATTGTTATGATCAGATGCCAGACCTGAGTCCACCCGAGCCTACAGAGGAGGAGGTAGAGGCAGAGCAGAGCAGAGACAGTGCAGTTGAGCCGCCTTCTCCCGACCCAGTTTGCGAGAGTACACTTTCACTTTCCCAGGCAGATTTGGCAGACCTTGCAGCTTTCACACAGTTCCTTCCACAGCCAGATTTGCCGGCACCCAGCATTCCAGAGCTGAAGCCGCTCCCTACTTCGCTGAAGTATCGATTCCTTGCGGGCGATCCTGAGATGTACCCAGTCATCATCTCCACCGAGTTGACTGGAGAGCAGGAATCCCGTTTGATGGGGGTTCTTGAAAAGAACCGCAAGGCGATCGGATGGAGCGTAGCAGATCTCCATGGGATTGATCCATCAGTGTGCTCCCACCACATCTATCTCGAGGATGGGGCGAAGCCGTCGCGTGAGTTCCAGCGGCGTCTAAACCCCAACTTGAGAGAGGTTGTCATGAAGGAGATATCGAAGTGGTGGGGTGCAGGTTTTATTTATCCCATTTCCGACTCCAAGTGGGTCAGCCCCTTGCATGTGGTGCCCAAGAAGACGGGCATCACGACTGTGATCAGTGAGTCGGGGGAGGAGATTGCTACACGGGTACCCACCTCTTGGAGGGTTTGTGTTGACTACAGGAGACTCAACCAAGCCACCAAGAAGGACCATTTCCCCCTGCCTTTTATTGACCAGATCATTGAGAGACTGGCAGGGAAGAGCCATTATTGCTTCCTGGATGGGTACTCGGGCTACAACCAAGTGGCCATCGCTCCTGAGGATCAGGAGAAGACCACCTTTACCTGTCCCTTCGGCACATACGCTTTTCGACGCATGCCATTCGGGCTATGCAATGCCCCTGCGACTTTCCAGAGGTGCATGCTGTCGATCTTCTCGGACATGGTAGGGGAGTGCCTTGAGGTCTTCATGGATGATTTCTCGATCTACGGCGACGGATTTGATTCTTGTCTTGACTGCCTAGATCGAGTACTCCAGCGATGTATTGAGTATCACTTGGTGCTATCTTGGGAGAAGAGTCACTTCATGGTGACTCAAGGGACGGTGCTTGGCCACATCATCTCCAACAGGGGCATGGAGGTTGATCCGGCCAAGGTCGATGTCATTAGAAAACTCACACCACCGTCCAATCTGAGGTAGTTACGGTCATTTCTGGGGCACGTTGGATTTTACAGGAGATTCATTCAGGATTTCAGCAGGATTGCCCGGCCGTTGACTGACCTCTTGACGAAAGACACCGAGTTCCTTGTCGATGACAAGTGTCTTTCGTCGTTTGCTACTCTCCAGAGATGTGTGATTGAGGCTCCTGTCCTCCAGCCACCTGATTGGTCTCTCCCATTTGAGATCATGACGGACGCCTCCGATTTTGCCGTAGGGGCAGTGCTGGGACAGAGGAGGGATGGAGTACCATTTGCGATACACTATGCTAGCCGCACATTGGATTCCGCCCAGTGGAATTATACGGTCACAGAGAAGGAGATGCTAGCAGTAGTGTTTGCCCTGGATAAGTTCAGATCGTATATCATTGGATCCCGAGTGACTTTGTACACAGATCACACCGCCATCAGGTACCTCATGGCAAAGAAGGATGCCAAGGCCAGACTGACTAGATGGATCCTTCTACTCCAGGAGTTCGACATTGAGATCAAGGATAAGCCTGGAGTCAAGAATGTGGTGGCGGATCACCTTTCCCGGTTAGAGCAGCCTGAGGAGTCAGAGCAGATTGATCCAATCAGAGATACCTTCCCAGATGAGGCGATCCTTGCCATCGCCTCACTCCCATGGTATGCCGATATTGTGAACTTTCTCGTTGCTGGGAAAGTCCCACAAGATTGGCCCAGGCAGAGGCTTGAGACCTTCCTTGCGAAGGCCAAGTCTTACCATTGGGAGGATCCCATCCTTTACCACGAGGGAGGGGATAGCGTCTGGCGTCGGTGTATTCCTCAGGAGGAACACCATAGCGTCCTCACTTACTGCCACAAGCTTGAGGCAGGAGGACATCATTCTGGGAGGAGAACGGCACAGAAAGTGCTCCAATCCGGTTTGTGGTGGCCTACCCTCTTCAAGGACTCAGATGAGTTCGTGAAGAGGTGTACTGACTGTCAGAGGATGGGCACTTGTGGACAGCGTGATATGATGCCGATGCAGCCCATTCACTTCTGTGAGGTTTTTGACGCATGGGGCATCGATTTCATGGGTCCATTCCCTAAGAGTCAGGGATTTGAGTACATTCTGTTGGCCGTAGATTATGTGAGTCGTTGGGTGGAGGCTATCCCCGCCCGAGCCGCTGATGCGAGGACAGTTTGCAGATTTTTGAGGAAGCATATCATCACGCGGTTCGGGGTTCCACGAGTTATTATTTCTGATGGGGGATCTCACTTCATCAACGACCAGGTGAAGGCACTTGCTAGCGAGTTCGGCATAGATCATCGTGTTGCTACACCGTATCATCCACAGACGAATGGTCTAGCCGAAGTGTCGAATAGGGAGATCAAGACGATTCTGCAGAAAGTCGTCCGCCCTGACCGAAAGAACTGGTCACAGCTTTTGGACTCGGTCTTGTGGGCATATAGGACGTCTTTCAAGACACCTTTGGGTACATCTCCCTTTCGCCTCGTATATGGCAAGCCTTGTCACCTACCTGTTGAGCTGAGGCACAAGTCACTCTGGGCAGTTACAGACATTCTCATGGATCCAGATGATATAGGAGACCAGAGGAGGGCAGAGCTAGCTGCCCTGGAAGAGCTTAGAGATGCAGCTTTCACAAGCAGCCTACATTACAAGGAGAAAGTCAAGGAGTGGCATGATTCACATATCAGCCACAAACATTTTGAGATTGGACAGAGAGTATGGCTGTTTGATGCGAGGCTTAGATTATTTCCAGGGAAGCTACAGAGCAAATGGAAAGGACCTTATCTGGTTCGGAAGGTACACGACAACGGTAGCATCGATATATCCGAGTTGTCTTCTGAGAGTACCTTCCGAGTGAATGGCCAGCGGCTCAAGCCATTTCTAGATCATGAGCCGCGGGTCGTTGATCTTGCCCCTATTCATTTTGCGTGAGATGTGGTCTTTTGACTCACATCTAATGCATCTCACGCCTGAGCTTTACTGACCCTCCGCTGTACATAGATCCAGATGTCTATATCATCACTTTCTTTAGTCCCACATCCCTTTCCTTATCTTTTGATTATGCTATACTTAGGGTGCACTTTACCCTAAGTATAGGGGGGATGTGAGACCTTTCGGGTTTTCCTTTTGTTTCTGCCTACCCTTATTTTTGCTGCCTATACTTAGGGATATCTTACCCTAAGTATAGGGGGGGTAGACCATGTACATTCTCCACTCGGTTTTCCCTTCGTGTACAGCCTGCTATACTTAGGATTACTTGATCCTAAGTATAGGGGGAAGACCTGAGCCCCTTTTGACCTTTCATTCTCCTTTTGTATAGCCTTCCTTTTCACTTCCCTATACATAGCACGAGTTATGTCTTCTTCATCGCTCTTGACTCTGAGGACATCGTTCGAGCTAAGTATAGGGGGGTGTGTATATATTTCATATATACTTTAGCCATAACTCGTACTTTGTGTGAGTGTGTTAATAAATAAAATGGCTAAAAACCACAAAAATTTAAAAATTTTCATGTACATAATCTTCTTTTATTTTGCACATACATAGCTAGTGTACAAATTATTTTTGTAAAAAAGGATTTCAAAAATCTTTTGTGTGTAAAGCTTGTGTAAATATTTTCTGTATCAAAATTATGTATATAGTACAAAATTTTTCCAAAATGTTTTGAAAATCAAAAGTTTGCAAAAATCTTGTGTAAATGTGTGTAAATACCTTTTTGCAAAACTTGCACTTCATGCATCATCATTCATGATTTCAAAACATTTTTCAAAAATTTTGCATGATTGTAAAATATTGTGTAAATATGCATCTTTTTGTACATATGTATATAGTTTTTCTTGGATGATAGTTGACACTTAAACTAGCCTGGAATCAAATTGAGAAATGGAGCTTGATTAAAATCTTAATCCACCTAACTTCTAAGAGGAACCTTATAGGACTTAGGTTTAAGGCTTTTAAGGTCCATGGTGACTTAATTCTTTGAGTCCACTAGGCTATGATCACATGTCATCTCAATGAGCCTAAGTAGAGCACTTAACAACAACACATGACTCATATAGATTATGGCTTTACTTGGACAACCGCACTATGCACCGAGCTCTCTACGGATGAGATGGTGAGGAGGCAGTCTTCCTTGACTTGGGGTAGCATATGAGGGTAGTACTTCTAGGCGGAACCTCTCTTCTTCATTTAGTGAAGGAAGTGCGTCTCAACTTGGTCTGGTTGCCATGAAGTCTAACGACGGGAGTTGTGGGTTGCGATAAAGCTTCAAAAGAGGGATAGTCTACTGGCTCAAGAGGAAAAACTCCTTGTATATATGCTGCACATGTACATGTTGTATAGATGCACTCGAAAAAAAATGTGAAAAAGAAAAGAACTCCAAAAAAATGGTGGGTCTGAGAGAAAATGATAATCCCACCGGAGTATGTATATAAGTGCAATAAGCAAAGCTTGGTTTCATGATCCACCTGTTGTAGCTTGCAGCAGGGAGACTTGGCTACACTGGTCAAGCTCCCAAGGGTACTTGGCTACACTGGCCTTGACCCATTCTCTTCTCCCCCCTCTTCTTGAGCCGGTTGTACTTGAACTTAGAAGGGAATACCCCGCTCCTCGAGGAAAGAGTGGCCAGATTGAGGTCATAGAGTTACCTTGTTGGGGAGGGTTGTCAAGTTGCCATTTCTGAGGTGGAGAGCTTAGACCTCACTTTCACAGGACAAGAAAAGATTCATGGTCTTCAGGGTTTGTAGTTGATGACTTGTTCTGATCTGGAGCATTGAGGAGTCTTGGTTATAGGATAGTGGAACTTAGAGGCTGTTAGGTTTTAAGCTTAAGTCTGAATAAGGTTCCGACACATCAATAATCCAAAGATCTGATTAAGCTCCATACCTCAATTTAATGAAGGCAAGTTTAATAATCAACCTTGATCCATGTACATTCTCTTTTTCTTTTTCTTTTTCTTTCTTTTGCACTTCTTTTTCAAATAAGTGTTTGCTAAGGGACTAGCAAAGTATAGTATAGGGGGGTGATGAATACCCATTCATCACTCTTTATTCTTATATTTTAGCTACAAAAACCTATGCAAATGCATGTAGATATGTGTAAATAGGAAAAGTTAGCAAAAGCATGCATGTTTGTAAATATAAATAATTAGCATATTTTTGTGCAAAAATAAAAGAATAAAGATGAAAAAGAAAAAGAGGGAAATATTTAGAATAAATATTGAGCAACCTAACCCAAGGGAGGGCTCAGCATGGGCCTGACCGCATAAAAGCCACAAGTAGAGGGAGATAGGGGCTCATATGTAAATACTTATGTAAATAAATAAAATAATATTTTTCCTCAACCAAAAATATGTTGTAAATACTTGTATATATTTTGTACATATTTATAGCCTATTAAAAACAAAATAAAAAGTTAAAAATCAAAATCCTAAAAACAACCTTTCACCATGTACATAAACCCTTATCTTATATTTATTTCACCTTGTAAATAAATTTCTTTATTTCCAAAACTTTTCGTAAATATTCCTTTTTATGTTTTGTAAATAAAATAAATAAAAAGAATCAAAACAAAAATCAAATAAAAATTACAAAATTAAAAATACAAAAAAACATATTGTACATATACCATGTACATAGTTGTATATAAATAATTATTTAACCTATGTATATAAATAATAAAAATAAAATAAAAATAGCCTTTTATTCCTCATTTTATCCTATAAATAAATAAAATATAAAATAGGAATGAAAATGTATAAAAATAAATAATTAAAAATCAAAAATCAAAAATCAATATAGTGTACATATACCTATGTATAGCTATAATATGTAAATACCTTATTTTAATTTCCAAAAATTAATTAAAAATCACAAAAAAATAGAAAAAATTAAAACAAACATTTTTCATGTTTTAAGTTTTTGAAAATTCGGCCATTTAAGGCCCCAAAAAAATCAAATAAAATTTCAATAATTGGCGGGCTCTGATTGGTCCACGGGGGATTGTTGACCCCCGGTCAACACCTCCCCCAGGACCACCAGAGCCGCGGATCTGCTTTTGGACCCGATTTCTTGATTTTATCCCCACCAGATCCGACCTCCGAATCCGCTAACCCCGGGCTCTAATCCGAGCCTGATCTTCCCTGATCCACGCCCGGGGTGGGTTCTTGGGATCCGCGCTCCAAGCTTCTCGCCCGACTCCGATTTAGCCGGACCCCTAGCACTATATATCCCGAGCTCCGCCGCACTCCACTGTCATCTTTGGCTCCCCATTCTCTCTCCAGTGACCTCCATCGCAACCAGCAAGGTGACAGCTTGCATTTGCCGGTGTCGCAGAGAGGAGGAGGTGCTCGGACCATCGATCCGGCTGCCTCGCGCCGCCGTGCTCCGACGTTCAACCGGAGCTCGAGCCTCGGGCATTGACGACCCTTGAGGCAAGGACCAGGAGCTAGCTAAGCTCCAGCATAGTCTCCATCATCACCCAGGTAACCCTCGTTCCTTCTTGTTTAGTCTAATTTTAAGTTACCCCCAAATCGACTCCTTGCTGTGTTCCTCTGATTCCGACCATCACGCACACTATCTCGATCATCGGAGCACACTACCATCTTCGCCGTTCCCCCACGCACGTTCTTCGCCCACTCGTTCAACCCAACTCGCCCCGGAGTTGGGAGTCGAGCTCCACCACCTGTCGCTCGCCGGAGCTCATTCACCCCGCCGCACCGTTCACCCTCACGACGCTTCTTGGGGTCGAGGCACTTTGCCCTCGACCCGCGAAGCTTTTGGTTTGCTTTGCAGGTCCAAAGGGAGGCATCTGAGCCCCCCTTACATTCCAGCCAGGAGCTTCGCGCCGCCAGCCTCGCCGGAGCCCCTCCAGGGCTCGGCCGGGCCATCGAAGTCCACCACCAGCTGCGGAGCTTCACCGCGGACCCGTTCCGATCATCAGGAGCAGCTGAGGAGAAGTACAGCTCACGCACGAGGCCGGCGAAGTTCGCCGGCGTCGTGTTCTTCCACCATCCTCCAGAACCGTCCGATGACGCCTCCGCTCCAGTTTTGATCTCAGTCGTCCATCTTCCGAGGAGCAGCGACCGTCGATCACTCCGAGGAGCTCATCTGGACCGTTCGCAGCTGAGGAGAGAGGCACCTGAGCCCAGAACCGCCCGATCTCCCACGTGTCCTCGCTTCCACCGTCGATCGAGCCCCCGAGCTGAAGAAGAGACGCGCCCCCCATCCAGAGCCGACCGATCTTCCACGTGGCGCGCATCTGGCCGTCGACGAATAAAGGGGTAATTTACTTAGGGCCCCCTCTTAGTTTGTCTTTTTCGTCTTAGTCCTGTAAATATTTTTCGAACTTTATTTTCGTAGGGTAAATTGCATTGTGGACCTCGTGTTTGTTTAGATTTGCATGTATGCCCCTGTTTGTATGAGACCACGTGCGTCGTCACGTGTAGTTTAGGGCTATTTACATCTTCTTCCCTGTAGTTCTGTTGGGTTATTGAATGACAAGAAACTTTTTGGTATTTGCAGTTATGCCCCTGTGAGCATTTTTATTTCTACATGTGCGTGTATTAGTGGGATTTTTGCATCCAAGCCCCTGGACTTTTGGTACGAGTTACCAAAAAGTCCAGAAACTTGGTTTTTATTACCAAAAGGCCCCTGAGTGCCCCAGCCACGCGCCACGCGCGTGACTTGCTGGGATTTTTGCACCTTGGCCCTCAGAACTTTGGGTATTTGCACTTACGTCCCTGTGCACAGTGCCCCCTCTTTGATTTTTGAATAAATATCAAACCACCTCCAAATTCGATGAAAATTTGACACATGGCTCCTGCCATGTTGTAGGATTTTTGAGAATTTTTGAGGACATTTTTGATTTTATTTAGTATTTTTAAAAATTCAAAAACAGCCTTTTTAGCTACTGTCTAGGTTTAAAAATACCAAAAAAATATAAAAACACCCCCAAAAATTATAAAAAAATTAGATACTGTTGTTTGCTTGTTGTTTGATTTTCTAGCCAATTTTGGCTATTTTTCATCACTTAAAAACTCTAAAAATTGCAAAACCCTCAAAAACTCATAACAATTATAATAATTAAATCAAAAATCCAAAAACAATAATTAGGGTGCCTAAATTTTCCTTATTCTTTCTAGATTACAGGAAAATTACCTCCAGGGCTTTTTGAGATCCTTAAATATTTTATTTTTGGGTCTTAAGCCTTGCTGGACAGTACCTTTCATTTTTCGCACTGTTTGATTTTTAGAAAATAATCTACCCATTAGAAAATTACCAAAAATTCACCAAAAACACTTGAAAACCTAAAAAACATAAAAACAATTTTTCCTTAATTTTTGCATTATTTTTGGTGTGTTTAATAAATTGTTGAAGTTGCCTAGATTTTACTTTCTTTTATTTTCTTTATAATTTGAAAATCCAAAAAAAATATATAAAAATTCATAAAAGCCTCTACAAAACATTTTCTTTTATTTTTATTTCATTTTCACTACTTCGTAGGCCCTAGGCCAATCCGTGCTCCTTGTGTTCGACCCTGGGAGCTATACCAGGTTAATCCTATAGCTAGACCGCTCTTATTTGTTTTGATTGATTTGATATTTTCTGAGTGGTTATTTTTCTTGATATTCTCCGTCTGAGTGATTGAGGTCACAACGACCACTTCCAGACCTTTGCCTTGATCATTCAATTCTCGGGATTATCAGTAGTCTAATTTCCCATTTCGCCCAAATCGGTTCTCTACCGTCGCCGGCCGATTCCCATCGCTATGATCATCCGATCGATCATCAGACCATCCCATCACCTTCGCGAGACTTCCCTTCACCTTCTGCACCCACTCACTCAACTTGGTTCGCCCCGGAACCAAGATTCGACCTCCACCGCTGTTGCCTCGCCGGAGGTCCTCGCCGCGATCCATTCAACCACCCATTCCACCCCTAACCGGGTCGAGGCAATTTGCCCTTGACCCAGGAGTTCTTCTGTGCCCTTTTTCAGGTCCAAGCGACCCATCTGAGGGTCCAGCAGTCCATGCACAGAGGCTCAGCTCCGCCCTCGTCGCTGGAGCTCCTCGGAGCTTCCCGACCTCATCGGAGGAGCTCATTAGTTGCGGAACACCTCGACGATCATTTCCACCATCTCAGCAGCCCAGGAGGAGGTTCCATGCGCCCGTGGTGAGTCGGCGAAGTTTGCCGGAGTTTTGTTCATCCAGGATCCTCCTTCACCATCCGATCAACCCCCTCACGCCAGTTGCGATCGTGTCCATCCGTTTGTGAGGAGTTTCCAGCCGTTCGATCTTCATCTGGGCTCGATCTGGACCGATCATCGACGAAGGGGTGCCCTCATTTTTCAGCCATCGATCCCACACGTGGCGACCCCTCATCCGTTAGATCCGAGCCGGGGTTCTTCGAAGAGGCATCAACGCATAACAGCTATTCGATCCCACACGTGGTGCGCCTCCAGTCGAAGATCTCAATAAGGGGTAAATTACTTGTAGGCCCCTCTGTTTATTGCGTTTCATATTTAGTCATGTAAATATTTAGATCGGTTCTTTTAATTTTGGATATTTTGCATAGTGAACCTCGTTGTTTACTTTATTTGCATTATAGTCCATGTGTGTGTGGACCACGTGCATCGACACGTGAGGGTTGGAACATTTGCACCTTTTATCCTATGATTCCTGCATGTTATTGTTTGCTCTTTTATAAATCAGAATTACTTTTATGCCCCTTTGTGTCTGATACACGTGCATCGCGCGTGCCGTGTGGGCTTTTTGCACTCCAGGACCCTGACTTTCTTGCTTTGTTACGTTTTGGCCCTGGAAATATGCTTTTCCTTGCATTTAGGTCCCTGTGCACTTTGAGCCTTTATTTTATTGAATAAAATAGTAAATTAAATCCAAATAAGATGAAATTTGGACATGTGGCTCCTGCCACTGTGTAAAAACTCTCTAAATTTTTGGTACATTTTTTAGGCTTTTTGATATTTTTAATAATTCAAAAATAATGGTTTTTGTGACTGTCTGACTTAGAAAATCTAACAAAAATATAAAAACTATTTTAAAAATTCTAAAAAAATTAGGGTTAGTTAGTTTTAGTGTCTTTTAATTACTGTGCATTTTTCGTGATTTTTAATATATAAAAACTAAAAAATTTAAAATCACTAAAAACTTTACAAAAATTCTATAAAATTTTGAAAAATCTAAAAATTACAAACTCCTTTTCTGAATTTTAGTTTTTGCATATACTTTGCACAGAAATTATCATCAGATTTTTATAGGCCAATTATAGATTTTTAAATGGCCTTTCAAATCTGATTGCACAGACTGCTTTTGTTTTTACATTTCTTGATTTTTAGAAAATTGCATAAAATTAGAAAATTCTGAAAAATTCACCAAAAACATTAAAAAACCTAAAAACATAAAAATATTTTTATTTGAATTTTTGGAGCATTTTGAGTATTTTTATTATTTGTTGTGTTTGCTTGATTTTGCCTTTTTCCTATTTTCCCTTATAATTAAAAATCCAGAAAAATTTAAAAATAATTAAAAATCCACCAAAAATATTTGTGTTTATTTTATTTTACTTTTAGACTACTTCGTAGGCCGCAAGGCCAATTGGTGCTCCCTAAGACCGACACCGAGTGCTATACCAGGTTAATCCTTTAGCGAGGATCGCTATCCTTGATTTGATTGATTTTACCTTTATTTTGATGGTTCTATTTTGTTTTCTTGATTGAGCATCTAGTATCGAGAGGTTGAGATCGCAACGGCCATTGACACCTGATTTACCTTAGTCGCTCGGGTGCGCTCATCAATTAACATATTCTAAGTTCTATTAATCAGTAGTTAATATGCTCTTACTTCATGGGAACCAAAATTTTGTTACAAAAATGTAACCCAAAATTTCCATTACCACAATATATTCATCGTTAGCGGAGTAATTTCTTGTAATGTTATTATAATTTTAAAAAAAATGCAAATGGAAAATATCTTCGGTGATATAGCAACGAATATATCATTCATGTGAATTTCAAGATACAAAGTACCATATTGCAACGGATATTACTTTTTTTATAAATATAAATTTACCATCAGATGATTTAGGGATGATTTTCAAAATATTTGTCGTTTATATTCACAATTTGTTGGTGAGCTATAGATTTTGAAATAATATATAAATAATTATAACAGTAGTAATTAACAATTAATTATTCTTAACATTTATTAATATTGAGAGAACCCTGATATAACTTGGAACTCATAGGCATGACTAATCACGAAATAAACGTTTAATCTTACATGATTTTTAAATAAAGGTTAAGTCAAAGTGAGGTCCTTTAGCTTCCATTATATTGTTTTTTTAAGAAATTAAATAATTGTAGGAGGGGGACATCACACCCTATTCATGTACAAGTCAAGGGCAGCTTCTCAATGGAAAAGACAAACAAACCAACTTCTCATTCACTGGTCAAAGCTCTTTTATGATTATTTTTTTTAGGTTAAATATCTACATATAAAAAGATTTAATGTATTTTCTCCCAAAGAAAATGCAGAAACACAATAAGCATATTTAAGCGGAGGGGGCAAGAAATTTTAAATGAAATATCCCAAAATTTAATATCAAAAACTCGTTTTCGGTTATGATCTTCAATGGAGTCTCAAAAACCTAAAGCTTCAAAAGATCCATCTGAAATATGATCTTATAAATTCTAAATTAGCCTAAGAAATTTCGATTCCTAACCCTAGAAATCTATCTAGGGTTGTTGTTAGGAGACACTCTATTGCGAATCTTTGAAAATGCTACAAAATAAATATGTTACAATGGTAGAATATCCAACTAGTGATAACAGACTACTAAATTACATATTAGTCTCATGAATAAATAGCTTTTGAAACTCGCTTACTGCGGTCGCCAATTTCTCTAGGATCCATCTATAGTCTAGTATATAAAAGATGATTTGCTCGCTCCTAGCTTATACGATGTAAATTCTGTCATCGCAAGTTAACAAACGTTGTTGTAATAAAAACTTTTTTTTGTAAGGTAAGTTGAATATTGAGAGAGTTCGTTTAATATATAAGATATAAATGCATTCGTAAGAGAAAATATTATTAATCGCTTAATAAAGGAAGTCGATCTAGAATGGAACAAGGATACATACAAATATATTAACGAAAATATGTTGTAATAACGAACTAATGCATCGTATTTTATAATCGAGGCAACAAATTTTTTTACATGACAATTTAACTGTCACGATAATATCATTACCAAATGCATGCAGGGTAGTCAAAAAAATGAGGCAAGAAAGTGTTCATTAGGACTACTTTGACGACGGAAATTTCGTTGCATGTAAGGGCCTAAGGAATCCATAATCTTACTTTGTGGCAAAAAACATTTCTTTGGTTAAAAGAATCTAAAGCTAAAATTTTCCTATATCATAACTAATCACTATTAGAGTAATTTGTTGCAGTGAAATGTTAATGTATGAAAAATGTATATAGTAAATTACAGAAAATATATTATCTAAGTTTTTTTATAGTATGCTTGGTAATTTCGGGAGTCCGGAGCATCCTCCATAGGATTCAAACTGGAATCCTTTAAAATGAGTATACATTGCGCTACCACCAGACCACTCCTTGGATTATATCTGCGTTCACTATCAATACGGAGGATTTAGGGCAAAGAAAGTAAAGGCGTGTGGGGACTATATGTGCTGGAATTGAGTGGCAAATGTGGGGGCAAAGCGAGCACGTGAGATCTAGTGGGTAGGATAGGACAAATTTACAACATTTATTCACAAATAAATAAAATTCTATTGGCCTTTTATCCGAATTAAATTTCAATATTACTCGTGAACCTTTATAGGGATAGATTTGGTTCATTAATTTCCAACAGAAAAACATTGCGTCCGACAGTTCGTAACCCAACATTAGAAAGATTGTAAAGGTCACTTCAACCACATGGACTTATAACAACGAATAATGTAAAGAGTTTTGTTATATCTTCTGATGATAGTTATAAAAGAACAGATTCTATTTGTTGCAAAAGCCGCCTTGAAAAATTTACAACTAATAACATATTCGTTGGTGTGTCATTACCAATGAAACATACAGCAACATTTATCCATTGCCATTCTCAAGGATTTTTTTTCTTTCAATTGGTGCTAATTAGCAATGATCATAAGGTGTTTTAAAGAGAAAGGCAACGCATAATCATTGGTATACAAATGGTTGTTAGCAATATAACAATGAATATAACATTCTTTTTAAAATTAAAGAATGAAGTGAATGTCATAAAAATGGTGAAAATATTCATTTTATAAACATATATATATCATAATTGTGATAAATCAACTCTTCATAGTGTCACTACAATAAAATTGATCTATGAGTCGATTTTTTTATATTCATTGTCATATATTTTGATGTTAAAATTATAATAACGAATATTATTTGTTGGAAAATAATCTAGTATGAATTACATAACAATAATTATGTGATCACCATTCACTAATCATAGTTAAATTAATAATGATTAATATTTTTTATGAAACATCAACAAATAATCATCATTATATGAACATCAAGTATGTCATTAATGAATTACGAGAATAAAATATAATTTTGCAATGAATTATAATATTTATTGTTTCAAATTAAATATAATATATACGACAATGAATATTCAAATTATTAGCTGTCATGGACCAATTTTCTCGTAGTAGTGATTAGTCAAATGCTATAGGATATGTATAACACGGAGGAAGTTAGAGAAGAAACGAGCCCATGACTTTGCGATAAACATTGTGATACCTCCTCCAGTTAATCACTCAAACAATATGATGTCTGTTTTGAACACTACACCAAATTGGATCTACAACAATGAATGATTTGAAAGGACCAACATTATATCTTGGGATGTCAAATATACGACAACACATATTATTCATTGCAAAAATCAATTATATACTTCGAACTTCGCAACGATCGATTTTATATTTATTCCTATAGCATTATCGACTGCACATATAACAATGATTATTCGTTGTTTTTCTCAAGATTTCCTGTTCTAATTGTTGCTGAAGTTACAAACGGTTTTTTTTAGAGAAAAGAGGGTGCAGTCCCGAGCTGAGACTCACCGCGCTATGCTTTTATATATTAAGAAAAAGTGGGCAGTACACTACATTGTGGACCAGAAGTGATACATGGAGCGACAGTAAGCTACCACATTTTCAAAATAGAACCTTTGATTTTTAAAAATTAAGTCATTTCTGCCTACCCATATGGACCAAAGAGCAGCAAATGGCAGAGCGCAATCGTCAGTCGAGTTACCTCCCACGGACCTTATTGATCTCCAGAAATCAACCATACTACTATGATTGACCCATGATGCCCCCAACTCCTTCCAGACCTGCTCAGACAAAGGACAAGTAAAGACTATTTTCCAAACGGCTAATTAGTACATATTTAAAAGAGAAACACAGTGGTTAATTAGCATATCAATCCCTTCTAGCAATATAGTGACAATTTTCCAAAATATTAATTGCTATATGGCAATTTTGGTATCGTATCGATGCGTATGTTTTTGCATTATAATGTGTGCGATTCTTGTTTAATCTAGCTCTTCATGGTATGTATATCACTAGCAAGAGCAAGGAGAAGTCTAGGAACTAACTTGATACCTTTCAAAATCTAGGGATCACATTGCAAATTGCGGTTTAAAGTGGGGAAAACACTCTTTTAGAACGTAAGCATCCCGCGAAGCCATGCAGTTCAACTGCATGCATTTACTGTTTGGATTCCCCAAATTAACCCTTTTCCATTCCCCATAGACCCCTGTGCTTTGCAATCTACACAAGAAAACCCTAACTCCCCACACCTACCACCAACTTTATTGGTCTTTGGAAAATAAAAGATAATCCTCTCATTAATAAATATTATCACTCTTAGGCAAAAGGTTAGAGCTTCAGCCAGGAAAGCAGATCCTCCGCGGTACTGCAGAGGGCTGGTGTAGCTCAGCACCAACTCGTAGCCGTTCAATCAAGATCGAGCGGTTCACACAGTAAGGATTTCGAAAAAATTTAGATTTCATGTGAACTGCTCTATCTTGATCGAGCGGCTCTAAGTTGGTGAGGAGGTACAGCGGACCTATGCAGTCAACACATATGATATATGTCAAACTAGGGTTAGAACTAAAGTTTTAGTCATTACCAGTACTGAATCGTAAACTAATGGAGAGATCATAAACAGATGTTGTAATCCTATTCTTCTCGATTCCTGTTGGTATACTAGACACGACAATCACGTGTATACGCGGTGCGAGCCGCGACAATCGCGTGTTTACGCGGTGCGAGCAGTCATTGTTATTCCATAAATCGACCGTGTTGCCAACTCTGTGTAATTCCTATCTCATGCAATGCATCCATATATACATCTGAATCAAAACAGACAACAAAAATATGGGGTAAATCGCGTGGAAGGATATACCTTTCCCTGTTTGCCTAAGCCCCAGGTTGGAAACCACCAGACAGATAACACAAAGTCGAGATGGATCCATGATCTAACCTCAGTAACAGTTGCCTTACATGAGATTATGGGCAATAGATTTTTTCTCTTTTCTTTCCGATTCATTGAGATATTCTTCGGTTCTCGATATAGTTTCCTAATTCTCATAAAACGAAAAAAAACTTGCCTGTTCTTCCCAGCCGATGTAGACCCATAAAATACAACACAGAAGAAATCCCTTTCCCATGGTATTAGTGAAAATGGTTTATTCTAGGGCTTTTGTTGGAGACCAGATCCCCTTGAAAATATATTTCCCAATTAGTAATCATAAAAAAAAGATAATAAACGAGGCAATTGTTTTTTTTTTAAATAAAAAAATACAACCTCAGCCCTACATCAGTCTTCCAGTATAGAGGGTGTGTCACAATGTTACATGTAGAAGAGTTAATGCGAAATAAAGGAGGGTGCTGCAATGGCCTGGTCTAATTTCTCCTTGCTATTAATACACATGGGTTCTCCTCACTCGTCATTATCAAACGTATGATATACCATCATTTGTCATTAGAGGCTTTAATGCAGAGCATAATCAATTGCAGTAGACAAGCAGTAAATGCCAAAGAAGCCCACGCCAATTTGGGAAGCACCTGCAAGTTTTAGTTCCCTTTAATACTCTTTGTGTGCTCAAACATAGTCGCCTGTTCTAAACAAAACCCTCTCGAATCAAAAAAATCACATCGACTATTAAATCAGACACAGTAGTCAAACAAATTGCAGTCATTTACTTCAAACAGCCAAACTGCACCTTTGTGTGCGCGTGTGTATATACGTATATATATTATATATTTCTGTAGTTATTGCACTTCCACACAGATGACCTCATGCAGTCATACCTAATCTCCTTAAGCAAAGATCACGTTAAAAAACTGCATTAAACCCTAGCGCCTTCATTCCTCGTTGAGGTAGACAAGTATGGGAGCTTTCGGGAAAAGAAGAGGTTGATATATTCGTGGGATTTGGTAGCCATCACCGTATTTAACTCCATGGTTTGTAATACAGATAGAGGATAGAGAGAGAGAGATGTAGAGCTAGAGAGAGAAAGGGAGGGCATCTCTTCTATTCTGTGTGTGGTGCAATTACACCACACTCTCAATAAATGCTATTGCATCCTCTTGATAGGCTGTGACATTAACTCCTCTCTGCCACAATCTCCTCCACCTGTTCCCCTCCTCTTCCTCACCCTCACCTTCCCCTCTTCCTCTCCTCCTTGACCTCCACTTCTCCTCCTCCTTCTCCTCCTTCTTCTTCTCAAATGGCTCCTTCTACCCACAGCACCCACTTCCCTTGAAACTTGACCTAAAAGGAACAGCATCTCAGTTTGGGACCTTGAAGACAGATCTGATGAGTTCATGAAAGGTTAGTCTTAAGTATTAGAACAGTTGAGACGAGAGGGAACGAGATGAGAAAAGACTCCAGTTCTGATATTATCTTCATTTTTTGAATTTACATTTGTACCCTTTTAGGGCTAATATGATTTTTTGTCTCCTGTTCGCTTATATTATACTAATATCCTTTTTTTGGGTAATATCCAGACAAAGAAAGGCGGAGAGGAGACTTCAAGGTGTTTCCATAGCCATTCTGCGAGGAGAGGAGTACAGAGAAAGTGTTGGGTACTTTCCTGCATACGAAAGAGAGTCATACAGATCTGAAGTTGGGAGAAAAATTAGGGTTTGGTGGGTGGGAGAGCATGCCCGGCGGGCTCATGATTCCGGTGAGACACGCGGTGGGGCGCGGCGGCGGGTTCAGCTCGACGTCGACGCTTACGCTTAGCCAGGTAAACAACCAGGAGCTGAGATATGGAAATGGGGGAGATGTTGCCCTATTTCGCTTTCCCCATACTCCCTTAATTGGCTTCCATGATATGTAATTGGTAGGAAACGTGTACATGCACCTGCATGGAGGGCAAGGTCCGATGCTCTCTTCCCATATATCGAAATTTGATTCCGTTTTTGCCATTTGGTTGTTTCACACTATTGGGAGATCAGATGGGCGTACAGATAAGGGTGGATTTGCTTTGGGTTTTGTTTGTCTATATATACACGTATGCGTGTTCATGTGAGAGTGCAGTTAGAACCCTAGACAGAAAAGCTTGATCTCATCGTGAGGAGAAAGGAATGGAGGTATATATATTTATACCCTCTTTCTTCACCTACACGTGTACTTCTCTTAGATCAAAGTTAGGTTCTTTTCAATTTGTTTGCGTATATGATTCTAAACTAAGCACGGGCCACTTGATCTAATTGCTAATCAATTGTGTGCATCCTTGTATTTCTAGAACTCCTAAGTCGAGCAGGAGCAGTTGTCCCTCCAGACTTTTCAAATTTTTGCAGCATTTATTTATATGATATTTTTGCTTTCTTATATCTTTATCCTTTGTGTATCGTCTTTTTTTTGTATAATTGGTAAAATCTTGCGAAGATCTGGCTTGATTTCTTCGCAAACCAATCACTGGTATTGAATCATTCATGTGCAGTACTGTTTTCATTAAGAACTACGAATCGTGATCTTAATCTCGTTGTCTTTTGTTATTCGTGCTCTAAGGTCTTACACATTGTTTATGGCACTTAGATGCTGCCCTTTTATGCATTAGTTTCTTCCTTATTAATCGAATTTTCCTGTCGAGTTGCAGCCGAATTTGATCGATGCCCAACAGCAGCTTCTTCAGCAGCAGCAGCAGCCGCTGCCTCAGCAGCAGCAGCTGCTGCACCACCAGATGGACCAGATCGGGCAGAGCAACGGGGACAACGGGATGGCGAGGCTGCGAGACGACGAGTTCGACAGCAAATCGTGCAGCGAGAACATCGAGGCTACGTCTGGCGACGACATGGAGAACCCACGCCAGAAGAGGAAGCGCTACCATCGCCACACGCAGCATCAGATTCAAGAGCTTGAGGGGTAACATATCTTCATGAAATTATACATATAATTGGTTTTAATTTTCATCTGATTAATTAGCTTTGATAAAACCATGTCATTTTAATGCAATATAAGAAATTCCATTTCCAAGGAAAAAAGAATTCGACATCAGGATGGTTTTAAAAGATGAAATTATTTGAGGAGCCAAATTATAAAAGATGAAATCTATTGTTTTATATTTTTACGGGAAGAAATTCCATTTCTTCGCAAACGGCTTCCATTTTTAATTGTTATATTCAAATGGTGATAACATGCAAATATTTGCTTAGAAATTCCATGGAAACACTTAACATTTTGCTATCTTTCCTAATTGGGGAAAGGAAAGTAGAAAAACTGTCGGGTCTTCCTAATTGCTTCCTTGTTGAGCAAAATAGATTTCTCTTTACAGATCAAAAGCAGCCGATGATCTATTGTTTCCCAAATAGATTTGTTGTTTCTCTTAATTTCTCACTTTCCAATTGAGAAAACATATAAACTTTCGAATTCCATAATATTATTTAGTCATATAGCGATGAATCATATATCTAGATATTGTAATCATAGTTTTTTGAATGTATGGAAAGTAGTGGGAGCATTTTTGCATACTATTTTCGAGGTGCCCTAATTAGTATAGAAATTAATTGCATTATCCAATAATGGATTACACCAAAATCGAGCGTATGCATGCAATGTACATGTATCTGTATACGGTTACATTGAAGGATACATATATGTATTTCAAGCACTTCATTACTATGAGGAATTTTAAGGCAAGAAAAAGTAAAAAAATGGTCAGTTATATGGCATAAACCCAAAACACTAAACCCCCTAAATCCTTAAATCTTAGCATTGGTTTATGATCGATGGAGGAGATGATCGTAGCGATTATGTCATAGAACTAGCTAGTACAGGGAATTGAAAAAACTCCTTGATGTTTTGTGTATCGGTCGACCATGGCATGTTTGGTTGCAAGGTCAGAGGCAGGTTAACACCTTAAGTTATAATTGATTAACATGATCTAGATACTTAACATGCTTGGAGTTTCTTCGTGTAATCGTCTTTTTATAGCTAATATAAGTACTTTTCTAGTATGTATAATAAGGGTTTATATCTATGGCTAGATTATATTAAGGGTGCAAGGCTGCCCCCGCCCTATTTTCGCGGAGATTTTTCTATTTTTTTGTAGAAATATCACCATGTATATTCATCTATATATCTCTCCTATATGTCATTAGAATTTCGTCAGAAGAAACAGAGACTCATATGCCCTCCATCTAGAACATGTCGATTACATCAATGTTTAGACCGTTAAAATTACTTGTTGTAGATGGAGGGTATATGAGTCTCTGTTTCTGACGAAATTCGAATGACATATAGAAGGGATATATAGATGAATATGCATGGTGATATTTTGCAAAAAAATAAATACAAAAATTGTGTGAAAATGGGGGTGGGGGCAGCCCAATTTTTCCCTATATCAAGACTTTGATACCACTTATAATGGCATGGAAAATTATGGAAACCTAATCTTACAATTTAAGATTAAGTTGTGAGGGGTTAATCCGAAACCAAGAGGATGTAATGTACATTTTGTGTAAACAAAACAAATATTTACATAGTCTAAACCCTTTGTCTATTGCACCTTTGTAACTAAGAACTGTACAAACTAAATGCAAATGCTGATATTGATATGTAATTGGACTTCTTGAAGATATGTGAGGATCTGACTATAACATGCAAAAGTAATATGTCCATCTGATATAAATGTAGTATGATTTAATTAAAGATCAAATACTATTAATTTGGCAGTGACATAGTTAGCAAGTCAATGTAAAAACTTAATCCTCAGAGCATTTTAACTGTAATCCATGAGGTTGAAGTAGCTCCTTAGCAACAAATCAAAGCTTGCACGCCTATTTTCCGACCTACGATTGCGCGCATTGTCTCTAGCTAGCTGTAGGCCAGCTCTCCATCGTTCGCTCCGTCGCCACGACGATTAAACGCAGTCTCCTCTTCACGCAATTCTGTTTCGTAAGTGATGATCTTCAATGCATTCCCTAAATACCGTGTTATGTGACAACCTTCGATAGGAAGAACGCCTCGCGGCCAGCGTGCTGCAGAGATTTAATGTCATTTATAATTCCGTTGCGCCGTTTCTCCCCCAGTTTGTTCTTGAATGACGATGTTTTATTCAAAGGGTCCCGTGTCCATTAGAGATGAGATGAGCCCGCTTTATATGTTTGTCTATAAAAAGAATATGTGTTGAAATGAAATTGAGCTCATTTTGGTGGCTGAACCAGCTTCTTCAAGGAGTGTCCGCACCCGGACGACAAGCAGAGGAAGGAGCTTAGTCGCGAATTGGGGCTCGAACCCCTCCAGGTCAAATTCTGGTTCCAAAACAAACGCACCCAGATGAAGGTACATTGCTTTGATTTACGCTAATTTTGATGCAATTTCTCTTCCAATAGGTATTAATTAAGTTATCAATGGTAGAAGATATTCACAGATCAGATACAGACTTCTTCAAAAAAAAAGATCAGATATGGACTATGTTGGATCTATCTGTATATGTCCGCTTGTGATTCCATATCACATGTCTTTGTATTATTCGTATTTTGAAGCATTTGATCGTTGTCTCCTTCATACAGAACCAGCATGAGAGGCATGAGAACTCGCAGCTGCGAAACGAGAACGAGAAGCTGCGGGCGGAGAACATGCGGTACAAGGAGGCTCTTGGCACCGCGTCGTGCCCGAACTGCGGCGGCCCGGCCGCCCTCGGAGAGATGTCCTTCGACGAGCACCATCTCAGGATGGAGAACGCCCGTCTCAGGGAGGAGGTATTTGATCGATTGCATACATATATGCATGTATCTTTATTTATTTTTAGTAATGTTTTCAATCTTGGAAAATAAATGATCAGTGTGTATTTTTGTTCCCAGAAAGATAGCCTCACACTTCTTTCCTTGAATATAAATTTTAAAAAATAGAATAATCAAACTTTTTTCATACTGTTTTCTCTTTCAGGTTTGCCCGTTATGAAGAGATGTTACAAAAGCCCTAGATCTATATAGAGTGTATCCTCTGCTGTACACCAAAGTCTGCTGTACGAGCAGAGCCCCTGATCATGATCGAGCGGCTCTGCTGTACAGCACAGGATCCATTCTCTACTTCTATAACCATAGTTCCTCTGCAGTACTGTAGAGTCGGCTGTACAAGAGGGTGTGGCGTGAACCGTTCAATCATAATCGAGCGGTTCACACGAAATCAGAGGTTTTTTTCAGCTCTTACCGTGTGAACTGCCCGATCTTGATCGAGTAGTTCACGCCGCACCCTACCTTTTCAACCGGCTTCTGCAGTACTGCGGAGGATCCATGTTAGCCATAGCAAAATCTAGGTTATGCACTTCTAGATGTTATACCATATAGAGAGTTTGGATCGTGTGCTGTGGTGTTGTTATGTTGTACCGCACCACAGCCGCTCATCAAGTTCGAGCTTGATCGGCCCCATCAAGCTCGAGCTTGATCGGCCCATATAGATGCCTCTTTTTTATATATTTTAACATCAAAACATCGGCGTTGAAAAGATTGGTCTCAACCAATTCTACATTTAGATTCCACTCATTTATATTATTGAGAATCTCTCTGACCGGTACTTAAACTCTTACAGATTGACAGGATCTCAGGAATCGCATCAAAGTACGTCGGGAAGCCAATTGCGTCACTGGTCCCTCTAGTCCCCCAGCAGCTGCAGCGCCCTGCGCTCGATCTCGGCATCGGCAATGTCGGTGTGCCGCCGGGATCCATCGTCAACGAGCTCCTAGGCGCCGGAGATCTCCTCCGCAGCATCCATACCCACACCTCCGACGCAAAGAAGCCCCTGGTTATCGAGCTTGCGGTGGCAGCGATGGAGGAGCTCGTAAGGATGGCACAGCTCCGCGAGCCTCTCTGGCTCCCCGCGGGCATCGACGGCACCACGGAGATGCTCAACGAGGAGGAGTACATCAGGACTTTCCCCCGCGGTATCGGCCCGCGGCCTTTCGGGCTGAAATCGGAGGCCTCGCGTGAGACCGCTGTCGTGATCATGAACCATGTGCACCTCGTGGAGATGCTGATGGATGTGGTAACGAAAAAATTACAGATTAAAATGTGTTAATTACAGATAATATATCCGTTATTATGTTATTAGTGACAGTATTATCTTATTTTTTATAAAAATAAGCATTAGTCTTTGTTAAAATAATTACGATTAACACAAATTTTGATGATAAAGACAACTAATGATAGTTTCTAAATGAATCATCACTGTTATTTGTCAGTAGTTTCAAGTATAAAAAGTGATCACTGTAGACTCGTTTTATTATTATGATTAGTTATTAACTTAAGCAATTAAGCCCTTTAATGTTATTGATTATTGCTTTTGTTAACTTTGCAGAACCAGTGGTCGACAGTGTTTTCTGGGATTGTTTCAAAGGCCATGACAATGGATGTTCTATCAACTGGAGTTGCAGGAAATTACAATGGAGCTTTGCAAGTGGTATTTATTTATTTATTTACGACCAAAATTCACAATAAATAACGTATTAGTTGACATATCGATAAAGATACTTAATGGCTGATGTATCTTCAGATGTCTGCGGAGTTCCAAGTGCCAACCCCGCTGGTTCCGACGAGGGAGAGCTACTTCGTGAGGTACTGCAAGCAGCACGCGGAGGGGATGTGGGCGGTCGTCGACGTCTCGCTGGACAGTCTGAATCCTAACAGCACGTCAAGGAGTCGCCGGAGGCCTTCCGGTTGCTTGATCCAGGAAATGCCTAATGGTTACTCCAAGGTAAGGAAAACCAGATACTAATGGTTACTGCAAAAGGGCTCCTGAGCTTCTCTTTGATCCGGATCTCAAGTTTTGGATCAACTGTCATCTGTTCTTTTTTTGGTAAACTGCACAGGTTACATGGATTGAACATGTTGAAGTCGACGACAGATCGGTGCACGAAATATACAAGCTGGTCGTGAACTCCGGCCTCGCCTTCGGGGCGAAGCGCTGGGTGGCCACGTTAGAGCGACAATGCGAGCGCCTCGCCAGCGTCATGGCGAGCAACATCCCATCTGGAGAAGTTGGAGGTGAGTTCCTCTCACCCCCCTCAGAAATCGACTCACTCGCATTTCGATCACTTACAATGTGGATGGAAATGGTGGCAGTGGTTACAAGCCAGGAGGGGAGGAAGAGCATGCTGAAACTGGCCGAAAGAATGGTCGTAAGCTTCTGCAACGGCGTGAGCGCCTCGACCGCACATCAGTGGACTGCTCTATCTGGCAGTGGAGCGGACGACGTGAGGGTCATGACGAGGAAGAGCATCGACGACCCCGGGAGGCCACCGGGCATCGTTCTCAGCGCAGCCACCTCTTTCTGGATACCGGTGTCTCCCAAGCGCGTCTTCGATTTCCTCCGCGACGAGAATTCTCGCAGCGAGGTGAGTTTCGATATCAATTATCACCATTATTTTACGTGACAAGGTAACTCACCGGTAGAGAGGATTCTCTGCTGTCCCGCACAGCCTGCTGCAGTTTTGTGGATCACTGGAGCTGCTCGATTTCGCAAAAATTCTCACTTTTTTGTGGACCCTACCGTAAAATCCATTCCAACCGCTCGATCATGATCGAGCGGCTCCAGTGAGTTCAGCAGACTCTGTGGGACAGCAGAGGATCTGCTCCCAACTCACCAGTGGGAGGTTCTGAAAAGATCAGGAGGATTCGTGGTTTACTGTGATGCGATGAGAACATTAACTTAATCTATAAAATCTAATGATTGGAAACAATGGATCATGATTTGATCATAATGATATACTTGGATTTGATCTGATATGGATCATGTGGTGTTTGATCTTTGTTCCAGTGGGACATTCTCTCCAATGGAAGTGTGGTGCAGGAGATGGCTCACATCGCCAACGGGCGCGAGCAGGGCAACTGCGTCTCGCTCCTCCGCGTAAACGTACGCTCTCTCAACTGTTTTTCAAATCCAAACCGCCATATCCCCTCGATGCGCGAAATGTCTGATGAATTTGCTTTGCAGAGTGCAAACTCCAACCAGAGCAACATGCTGATACTCCAGGAGAGCTGCACCGATGCCACGGGCTCGTTCGTGATCTACGCACCGGTGGACATCATGGCGATGAATGGTGTATTGAGCGGCGGGGATCCAGACTACGTCGCGCTCCTCCCCTCGGGTTTCTCCATACTACCTGACTCCCCTCCGGGGATGCAGAACGGGGTGGTTGGGGATGTGGGCAGTGGGGGATCTCTGCTGACGGTTGCCTTCCAGATACTTGTGGACTCTGTCCCCACGGCGAAGCTCTCCCTTGGCTCCGTCGCGACCGTCAACAGCCTCATTTCCTGCACTGTGGAGCGGATCAAAGCCGCGGTCGTCTCCGATGGCACCCGATGAACCTCAAAGGACTCGAGTAGCGGTGAGTTTGCTTCGAGAACTATCAGGATCGATAACGAGTAATTTGAATAATCATTACCATATCTTGTGATGCTAAAATGATGCAGGTAGGGATGCTGATGTGATCTATGGCTTTGTGTGAAGTCAAGAACGCACCTCCCCTTCTCCTCGCAATGTGGTGCAGCCAACTCCGGATTGCAGGTGTTATTGGTTCGGGTATTGACTTCCCCTTTCGGGCATAGAGACGGAAGATGATGAGGCTCCATCAGGATGATCTCTACCTATATTTCAGAACTTTAATTCTCGATTTGCTGTTTTTTTTCTCTCTTTTCTTCTATCATTGAAACCAGACAGAATAAATATGTTCTATATTATATATATTATCATGTTGTACTTCACCTTCAGTGTTTAGCTTCCGATTAACCCTGATCATCATGCTGTCAACCTGGATCTGTTAATTTTACAACTGGTTGTGTTTGAACACAGTTGGTGATTAGTTATAACTTTTTTTTATTTTTTCGGTCATACTAAATTTATGTTAGAATGGAATATGATTGTTTCTTCATTCTTAAGTTAATCATAAGCTATGCATGAAGACGTTGTCATTGGAATTTTCGAGCATTTCATGAAGGTTCTTAACTTATAGTTATGTTCTTTGGTTGAAATCTGGAAGATCCCGTGACAGGGTAGAATGTGTTTTTTTCCCGGATAAAATTGAGAATTTCAATAGAAAAGTTCGTTATCAAATCCAAAGTGATTCGACAATATCGATAGCTTTATGCATCAGCCTGCTTGAACGAATTCAAATCTTCGATCGAAACATTGTAATGAACTTCCAAAATAAGAATATCCTTAAACAACTAACAACCACAGCATGGCATCGTGCTCGATAATGAAGGGACCGAACTTGCCCTCGTTGACGTTTAAGTAAAGAATTATAACCCCACCCTTGCCAACGAGGTGAGGGAGATCAGGGAAGGGGCTGTGCTGCAGCAGTGATTCTTGATGTTGAAGGTGGAGGTAGGAAGGAAGAAGAAGAAAGATAAAGAAGAAAGAACAAGAGAACCGTATATTTTTACCCTAGGTTTTCTTTCTAATTACCTCTATGCCCCAACTGTTAACGTCAGTTTGGAGGTAAATGGATGGCAAATAACCCGAGAGGCACAAGTAATAATGGTGCAAGAATGTAGGGGTACAACTGATATTGCAAAGAAAGAAGGGACATAAACAATATTGCATAATTTAAGGACACAAGGGTAGAAAATCCTTAAAAATTTATTATTATGATGCCATGGGATTTATATAGAGGGTTGAAAGTAGGGATGAAAATGGTCGGATACGGATTTAAAATACGAATATGAATGCGGATACGAATATTGACGAATGTGAAAATGTGTTATCATATCCTTAAAAACGAATACGAATGTAAAACGAATATGAATCGGTTACAAATATTAACAGAAAGTTTTAATAGATTAACTAAAATAAACATGTTTAAAAAAATTTACACATAAAATAAATATACCTAATATAGTAATTTCATAACAATTATATCAACAATGGTGAGTGTAATCATAAAATGTTGTTACACACAGTTATAAATAAATCCATTATTATACTTATGTACGAAAACAAATATACGAATACGAATGCGAATATTAACGAATGTCAAAGTGATATCCATATCCGCATCCATTTTAAAACGAATACGAATATGAATGTTAAAATATGTATAAAACGAATACGATAACGGATCGGATACAATATATTCACATTCATTTTCATCCCTAGTTGAATGACATTCATGCAATAATGATGATAAGAATGATATGATATTAATAGTAATCATGAGAAACTGAATGATGTTCAGAGAGACAAGTTAGGTCTAAGATTATTAACTCCAATCGTGTTTGAATGTTTGAGATTTGGTACTAGAAATACAACAACTACGATATTCACTGTGAATTTAGATAATTAAGCAACAACTAATGTTCATTATCATATATTTATCTGCAAAAGATAAGACAACTAATATTATATTATTTGTGGTCATAAATCAGTATTGTTGCAGTGGTTCAAAGGGCATTAAGTTGTGAAGAAAATCACACTAGAATTAACGATGCATACCAAACTTCTAGTTTTTATTCGAGTTAATATAAAGACCTAGATTGAATTAGTGAAGTTTTGTGCTGTATAGAATCATGTCCAAATATTTGCTCTTAATGTTTCCAACAAAAAATAATTTGTAAATCCTCATTAAAAATTTAACAGGTAATTAAAACGGTTCTAAATTTCCTTGTTCTTCTAGACAGGGATGGATGGACGCTTTTAGCAATATAATTAAACCGATTACAAATTATACTGAAACTACTTCAATTCTGTGGGGTTTCAGGTGATAGTTCTCCTCTTTTAAACATTATCAAAGGCTTGAATTAACAGCTGCATATCACTGTTACAAATATTAAGAATGAGTTGTATAGAAAGAAGACAATTAACTGCCAGAAAAAGAACGGTTGATGTCATGATCATTACACTCCTCAGCATGATAACCAACATGTGCATTATTGCATCAGGATTATGAAAGAGACGATTCCAAGTTAAAGGTGAGGAAAAGAGAACTTATGAGACATAATAGGTTTAAGGAGACCAAACACTAGCTTAAATCAAATGTCTGGAAGTTTTCCGCATACAAACTGCCACTGCTAAGTACACCGCACTGGGCGTACCCCTCCAAGTCTGAAGGATGAAACAGACTGGTTAGCACAAATGATGAATTGCAAAATTTGGTACAAAATAGGCAAATCAAAGATAAGAATTGAACAAACTACAACCTTTAAGGCAAAAAAGCAGACATATTTAAACAACTGTTTAAAGACAACTGATAATGGAAAGAAAGAGAAGAAGAAACCACACCCGTGATGATCGAGCAGGTACCTCTCCAGATCGTGGATACAGATTTAGATTTCTTTCGAAAGGAAAACGGGAAAACTCGTAAATTCACAAGGTTAAAAGCACATTACAGGCAAAAATAGCTAATTTAAATTACATGGACCAAGACCCCCACTGTCCCACGGTCTCCTAGCAAGCTCAATGACGTTCTTTGCATAAAAGCTTTTTGGTTGTAAAAACACCCCATTTCTAGCCACCACTGAGCCCGTATCAACGCACGAGCCATACTTCTCTTCCCATCCTATCCCCTTTAATCTGCACACACAACGATCCAAAACTTGCAGCCCGTACCAATCCCATCTATAGCGATCTTTTCCCATGCCTCCTTAGAACTGGCGCATATGAAAAATAGATGATCTACATCTTCCACCTCAGTCGAGCAATGCACACATGAGTCACAGGCACCCTGGAAAAGCCAATCTCCTTTTTTTTTTATATAATGGAAAAGCCTATCATGATGTGCACATGTCAAAATACGTCCACTGTCTCACGAGCCACGAAAAAACCTTGATACGATTTAGGATTTTCCATACCCATATCTTCCTGTAATCTGATGCCCATCTCCCAGGATCAAAACCACACTACCATATAGGACCTTGTAGGCATTAACAGAAGACCTGCCATCAAACCTGTACATACATTTCTTGAAGAAAAATTCTACATGCCCATAAGCAACCTAGAGCCTCAACACCCACTTCATCAGCAAAGTTCTATTCATCTTCCTCATCTTCGACACCCTCAACCTATGTTAGAAAATATAATAAGGAAGCGGAATCAGAGATAAAGAATAAAACAATGAAGAATAACGGGATTTTACGTGGAACCTTACTCCCTAAGGAGGGGGATGAAACCACAGGAGAACGCCTCAAAGGACCGATGTGTCTATTGACTTTCTCACTGGATACATGAGGTCTGGGACTTCTTATATAGCCTCCTCAGACCCTCCAAGTCCCACCATTGGTAAATGTGAGACTAAACACTGGATGGGGTAAATGTATCATGGAGAGATCCATTTACCCATCTACATATGAGAGACGCATACTCCAACGCTCCCCCTCAAGCTGGAGCATGTAATGCTCAGCTTGGACAAACAGAAAGAAATCTCAACTCACAATACAAGACACTACAAGCAATATCAACTCAACACGCACAACTGTCGATTCCTGTCGAGGATGTTGCTTCTCATGCCGTGCAGCTGAGGAGGATCAACGAGCTGGAGTGTGAGTTGAACTGAATCTCCTCGTCGGAGAACATGTGTTATATACTGCACCTGTCAGAGTCACTGCAACTGAAACGAGTCTCTTTGTCGGAGTACTCTGGCATGTCACAACATGTGGATAACAATAAGTAATAATTAATAATTATTATATTAATTTCGTAATTAATTAATTAAATAATAATTAATTAAGGTTAATAAGGTAATTAAGTATTAATTAAATAATTAAGTATCTAGTAAGTAAATAAATAAATAAATGAATAAAATATTATTTATTTTTTTTAAAAAAAGAGATTAATGTATTAAATAATAATATAAGTTACGGTTTATTGTACAATATACAAATACGGACCCGAAAATCGCGTTTTTTGCATTAACTCCGATTTTAGCGAAACTAGTGTCATTTTGTAGATAACTGAAAAAAATAATTTTAAGGACTGAGTTTGCTTAATTCGGAGTTCATATGGCCGAGTTATGAGGCCCAGACGAAAAAAGTAGCGGCTTCGGGCCTCCGGATTATATTGGTATTTTAAGTTACTTTTATTTTTATATTTTTATATACAATTTTAGATGATTTTAGGAAAAAGAATTAAGTTAATCCGGGTTACGATTATTTAATTAAAAATCAGGGAAGTTTCTACATATAATACATATATACAACGGGTCCAAAAAGTCGAAACTCACCGATTTTATCCGAATATTTTTCTGATATTTTTAATAAATAGTATTATGTACAAAACGAATTTTAAAAGTGAGTTTGGTCATTTTGGAGTTTTCTATAAATAGCTATGAACCTTGGAAGTCGGCTTTTGCAGCTCATTACGGTTAATTTATTTTTATGTCGAAATATTTTTCTGATATTTTTATAAAATAATATATATTTTTATGAACAACTTTTATAAAAGAAGTGTTTTGATTTGAAGTTGTTTTGATGATAAATAAAATAGGTGAAGTATTTACAAAGTGAAAAATTGGATAAATTAAATTTTTGGTCTTTATTTTCTTGATATTTTTGTAAATTAGGATCCTTATCTCCCCCTACTTATTTCTTTTGTTGACCCGATCAATATTGACCTGGTCTCGGGGTTAGGATCAGTCTGTTCTATATACATCCTTCTTTTCTTTTATTTTTCCTTTTTATCTTTACTCTTTTATTTTGGCAAAAATAAGTGTTAAAAATATAATATTAATATTTGTGGTTTGAATAATAATTAGTTGAAATTAGTGGATATTTACATGTATTTTACTAAAGATTTTAGCCAAAATGAAAGAATAAAGGCGATGAATCACATATTCATCAACCATGTTATAAAATATATATGGGAACAACAGGATTTAACGTGAAACCTTACTTCCTAAGGAGTGGGATGAAACCACGGGAGAATGCCTCAAAGGACTGATGTGTTCATTGCACTTTCTCACTAGATACTGGAGGTCTGAGGCTTCTTATATAGTCTCCTCAAACCCTCCAAGTCTCACTACTGGTAGATGTGGGGCTAAACACTGGATGAGGTAAATGGATCCTGGAGAGATCCATTTACCCATCTACATATGAGAGACGCATACTCCAACATTCCCCCTCAAGCTGGAGCATGTAATGCTCAGCTTGGACAAACAGAAAGAAATCGCAACTCACAATACAAGACACTACAGACAATATCAACTCAACGTGCACAATTGTCGGCTGTTATCAAGGACGTTGCTTCTCATGTCATGCAAGTGAGGACAAATGGGTTGAAGTGTGAGTTGAACTGAATCTCCTCGTCAACAAGCATATGCTCTGTACCGCGCATGTCAGAGTCACTGCAACAGAAATGAGTCTCCTCGTTGGAGTACTCTGGCCCGCCAGAGTATGTGGACAATAGCTCCATCTCTAAAAGGACCGAACTGAAAAGCCGTGGAGACATCCTCGTCAAGTCCACAGTCACTGGAGAATGGAGTCTAAAAAGTCTCCTCGTTAGAGAACTGGGTCTCTCCCATACTGGCTCAGAGAATGGGATCTCTGCTCTGCAGTCCCTATGAGAACACATGAAAATCCTAACCCACATGGCATAGGAAATGGTATCTCTACTCTGGAGTCCCTATATAACACATGAAAACTCTGACCAAAATAAAAGATGGGGACCACAATAAAAAGATCGCAAACTCATGAGAATCAAAATGAAGACTCAGAACCAATCTGACGTCGAGTCTGAACTGCAGAGTCTGGAAATTCTAGCTGGTCTGGAATCTGACATCTGAATCTGAAACAGACATGTCACTCTACACAATACTCCCCCTTTCTCCCAGACTGGTCAGAAACAATGACGTCGATCAAGTTGAGAGAAGATAAGAAAATGGGGGAAAGCATGAATCACATAAGCCATCTCAATTTTTTTGGCCTTTTCTTTTTTTTCCTTATCTTTTTTTTTAATGAGCCATTCTATTTTTTTTGCGACTTTTCTCTTTTTTCGTCTTGTTTTTGCAAATTTTCTCGCGTATGGTTTTTTCTTATACGCACCCTCTTTTTTTTACTCCAACAAACTATCCTCATCAAACGGTTATGAGACTGAGCCCAATCAACAGAGCAGCCACCTAGCTATCCTCGCCAAAACTCACCAAAAGAATCCACTCATTACTCTTACATTATTTTTGTACCCACATGAGAAGCTTGTGTACAGCTAGATAGAACATATGTATTGTCAACTTTAGTAGCACTAACCTAACCACCACGTGATAGGCATCTTGTCGTCCATCCTGCCAACTTGTACTACAATGTTTCCAGCAAAAGAGCCCAATCCAACTGCCTAAGCTTACCCCACAAAAGAATAGTACTAAATAAGGTAGAGGCAAATTTTTTGAATGTCATGTCCCGAATAAGGCCACACTCAGCTACATCTGCTTTGAAACATGCAATCAACGTGAATGTTGACTTCTCTATTAATCTGCAACCTGAGAAGCAACCAAAGTTCTCAACCATGGTTGAAAGATGCCTAGACTTTAAAGGACCACTCTCCACAAAAACAGTGTCAGCACATACTGCGGAACTGAGAGTGACAACCCATGTGCCAAATACCTCAAAGCTTCTTCCCATAACCACACACCACGTAGTCGGGGCAAACATCTCAGTCATTAATAAGAAAAGTAGAGGTGTAGATGGACAACCATGCATGACTCCTCTTGAGGCTAAAAAATCCACCTTCGTGATGTTTGTTGGCTAACACAAAGAATGAAGTTGTAGAAGTGCACCTTTTCATCCACAGAATCCAAATACCACAAAAAACCTCACTTAAAGAGAGGGCTTAATAAGAAGATCAATCAAATTCAACTATCATATGATTTGGAAAATTCAACCTTCCCAAGCATAACCAACACATCACGTCACCTCTATCAAAGTTGTTTTCTTTTTTTAATAAAAAAGTAATTATTCTCAAGGTTCGAAATATCGATACGGATTTAGATGCGTTGGAGGTTGAGACATGGGTATACAGGGCACGCTTATGTGTTTTCTACTTGTATCATACCATGGTTCACCCTAACAGTGGGAAGCATGGTGATGATTGGTTGCATATGTTGGAGAGGATGGAATGGAAGCTGGGTGGCTTGGAAACCAAATGTTTATCGGGGGTGGACAGCTAGCCTAGCTCAAGTCGCCAATTTCGATTTTCTTTGTGTCAATGTATAGATTGTCACCGAAAATTCAGATGCGACTCAAGAGTATAATGGGAAGGTTCTTTTGAACCACCTTCAGGAAGGAGGGAAGGGGTACGGACCAGGTTTTCTCGGACTTTTGAGGGATGGCAGGTTGGGAGTTCTTTGCCTGAAAATGTGTTGTTAGCCAAATGGGTATTTAATATCTGACACAAGAAGGATCTGCTCACTTATCTTGATGTGATTAATATGAATGAGAGGTCAGCCTCTAATTTTTGGAAGTGCCTTTACACTGTGATGCCAAAAGTGGCTCCTTTTCTGCCTCTGAAGGTGCGGAATGGTGTGTCTTTCCGTTTTATGCAAGATGATTGGATGAATTCTGGAGCTATGTGATATATTCGCTATAATTTTTTGCAAGCAGAGAGGCATTGTTGGCAGGTTATTCATTCCACCTCAAGTGCTATGGGTGACATGTGTGTCATTTTTATTGTCAGGATTCTCGGATCAGTTCTATGTGGACGTCAGCTGGATGTTGAGAGACCTGGAGTCCATTGATGCCCCCTAGGGTTGTCGAGACTATTGGACCTAGGGATGAGCATTGGGATGGGCCAAAGGTTGGCGCATCTTAAGCCAACTGACCCATACTCAAAACATGAAATGAGTCACCCTAGGTCCAATAGTCTCGACAACCCTAGGGGGCATCAATGGAGATGTGATTTTTTGAGCTGGGCTCAGGCCGAGGTTGGCCCAAATCTACATGTCCAATAATATACAAGGTTTAAAAACAATATATAATTTACTTTGAGAACCAGTTCTCCGACGAGGAGACTTTTCAGACTCCATTCTCCAGCGACCGTGGACTCCGACGAGGATGTCTCCACGGCTTTTCAATTCGTACCTTTCAGAGATTGAGCAGTTGTTATTGTGGCGGGCCAGAGTTCTCCAAGTGGAGACTCAATTTCAGTTGCAGTGACTCTGACAGGCGCAGTTACAGAGTACATGCTCTCCGACGAGGAGATTCAGTTTGACTCATACTCCAACCAGTTTGTTCCTCCTCACATGTACGACATGAGAAGCAACGTCCTCGACAGCAGCCGACAGTTGTGCGTGTTGAGTTGATATTGTTCGTAGTGTCTTGTAGTGCGAGTTTGAGTGATTTCAATCTATTTGTCCAAGCTGAGCGCATGATCCAGCTTGATGGGGAGTGTAAGAGTATGCATCACTTATCATGTAGATGGATAAGTCCATTTACCACATCCAGAGTTTAGTCCCACATCTAACAGTGGCGAGACTTGGAGAGTCTGTGGAGGCTATATAAGAAGCCTCAGACCTCCTGTATCATATGAGAAAGTGCAATGCAACATATGACCCTTTGAGGCCTTCTCCTGTGGTTTCATCCCACTCCTTAGGGAGTAGGGTTCCACGTTAAATTCCCAGTGTTCCTAAAGTTTTATTCTTTATTTCTCGGATACGCTTCCGCATTTTATTTTCTAACATGGTATCAGAGCCATGTTTATTTTCTAACATTCTCTATTCGTCACAAAACAGAGAAATGGACAGTTGTTATACTGGTATATGTTGATAACATAATTCTAATGGGGGACGATACTGGTGGCATAATAGATATCTTGCAGAACATTTTGTCACCAAAGACTTAAAAGAACTTTGTTATTTCTTGGGCACATGGTATTAAAAGGCGCGCCTCGAGGCGGTCGAGGCGTACGCCTCGAGGCGAGGCGGGCCTTTTTAGCCTCGAGGCGTACGCCTCGGCCTTGTCCAGTAAGGCGTGCGCCTCGAGTGGCTGAGGCGTATCCTCGAGGCGTTCCGCCTCGAGGCGGTCGAGGCGTTTTCCGAGGCGTTTTTGTTTTTTTTGAAGATTTCTTATATGATTTTAATAGTTACATGGTGGTTTGAGAAGCTTATAAATATATACTTGTTTAGGATAATGATTATACAAGTTAAATGCCTAAATCTGATGTTTCTTTCGTACCCATAACTCCACATTTACTATTAATTATGTGTAACTATTTCAGCAAACTGCTTCAAATTTACTATTAATTACGTCTAACTATTAATTTATGCAAAATGTATGCTTAAATGTGGCCTCTTTCATATCCATATGCTTGAATTTGACCTCTTTCATATTCATATTTACCATTAACATGCCAAATTATTTTAGTGAACGCTTACTATTACATCCTTAAACATATAAAAATGTGTATACGAATTCGAATCCTCATAAAAGAAAAAATTTTTGGGGGTGCAACGGGGGTAGGGTATGGTGCAACAGGGGGGATGCATACAACCGTTCTTCATCTGGGTATAGTAGAACATATAGTTAGGATTCAAATCATATGATTCATATCAATAACTTGGATATTTATAATGACAACTATAGCCAATCCCTTTTAGATAATTTTTTAGTGATAGTTATAAGTTATAGCCAATGATTTTCTTTTTATTAGGTAGAAATTTAGAAAGGTTTATGGCATTGAGTCATTGACATATCCTTTTTTCATGTTCTTATCTTCATAATATCATCATATATTACATTGTTATATACTATATGTTTGTCAGATTATATTATTTCATCAATAAATATATGTATTATATATTTTATAATTATTTTTCTATACAAAACTGAGGCTTACGCCTCGACCGCCTCGAGGCTACGCCTCGCCTCGCTTCCAGGGAAAACGCCTCATTCCGCCTTTCATTTTTTCAAACCTTGCTTGGGCATTGAAGTCACAAGAAATACCGGTGGCATGATTCTCTCATAAAGAAAATATGTTATGGATATTCTACATGAGACATGAATGCTAGGGGCTAAGCCAACATCTATTCCAATGGACCCAAGTGCACAAATGTATGAAGACTCGTCTGTATATGTTATTGCTAAACAATACGGGTGTCTGGTGGGAAACTCATGTATGTTACCGTTAACAGGCCTGATATCTCATTTGTTTTTAACCGAGCAAGAAAGTTCATGGCCAAACCATGCCAAGTACACTGGGAGGCATTGTTGATGATTCTGAGATACTTGAAATCTGCTACAAGGAAAGGTCTATTGTTTACATGTAGAAAGACATTTGCTCATATGGCATATTTTGATGTTGACTGTGCAGGGAGTCCTAATGACGGAAAGTCCACTCCTAGTTACTACACCTGTCTTGGTGGTAACCCAGTCATGGAGAAGCAAAAAGCAAGCAATAGTTGCCAGATCCAGTGCAGAATCTGAATATAGAGCAATGGCCCAAGGCCCCAAGCCACTACTGAACTAAGGTGGATCAAGTCGATTCTGAAGGATTTACACATATTAGATCTGAGCCCTATGAATATGTATCATGACAATTCTGATGCAATGTTCATTGTGAATAATCATACCTTCCATGAACGAACCAAACATGCGAAGGTAGACTAGCATTATACAAGGGATGTGATTCACCAAGGAAACGTCAAGACCGAGTCTGTTACTTCAAAAGAACAGACAACTGATGTTTTTACCAAACCTCTCACTCGGTCCCTATTCACCAGATGTATCTCCAAGCCGAGCATGATGGATATCTATGCTCCAGCTTGAGGGGAAGTATTGAAGTATAATTTGTTGTACAAACTTTACTTCACAATCTGGGGGTGATTATAATTGTTTCAATAATCATAAGCTCCGTTATATATAAGGGATAACAATTCAATGAGAAAACTAAGTTCATTTTCTCATTTCTAGCAAATCTCAACATAAACTATGCTAGGAGAGAGGCTCAAATGAAGTTCCAGCTCACACAATCATATGCTTTGCAAAAGTTTTTCTGTAGCAATACCTTGACTTCCCTTCGCTTGCAAGCTGCGATGATCTCTGAGCTAATGATCGCACCATCCATCATATGCATGTCAATCGTCTGCGAGACAACCATGATGGAAGCAAAATCCCATGAAGCGATTTGTGAAAGATATTCAGAACAATGAAATAAATGACATTTGAGAGAGCTATAGGGTAAAAATCCTCCACACGATGTGTAATGTTCTTTGTAGGAAGAAGAAATATCAGTTCAATCTCTCAAAGCAGGGAGCCATACACATCAAGATCGAAGACGGATGCATGAATTTCCATATAAAAGTAAAAGCATACATCAACCCAGAAGCTTGGGCCTCTGACAACTACGGCACACCCATGCCCAGCCACCTCACACCACCACAAGGAACCCTTCTGCTTACCTCCCTGAAACGACCAACAATCGTAGCACAAACTGCTTGCTCACCCTCCACATGCACTCCCCCTCCCTCAATAGTGGTGGTAGAATTGTGTTGCTTCCTACCACTCGTAATTATATGGAAGAATCGAGTATTCATGACTCCCTCCTCTAGCAAAGTCTTCATGGAGAGATACCTCCACTCCACCTATCTCATTATCCTCCTCTAAGAGAACTTTGTGCTACTCCGACCTCGCCAATTTCTCCTCCTCCAAGAGCTCTCTAGAGACCTCAAGGGAGTCCAACCTAACCATCTCAGCTTAGGCCAAAGCCCTCCTCTCATCCCAACGAGCTTAAATCTCCCTCTGATAAGACATCAACATCTGATGAAGGCCCCTAAGGCGAGATGTCATATCCCTAGAGGCCAACCCAGTTGAATGGACACCTCGTCAGCAACACTATCTCGAAAACCCTCCAATAACCATGCGCGCTTGAACTAAAAAGAATTGCTTAGACGAACAGATTCCCTAGATTGCCAACATATAGGATTTTGATCAAAATAGGACATCGATAACAACCTCACGGTCACCAAAGGAAAGGCCCCTGGAAGCTCCATTGAGCCAAGAAAATGATCAAAACAAGAACGCAATGAGGTGTTCCGTCAGGTAAACAGAGAGTTTGACACATCCAAAAGTCTAGAAAGTCAAGGGAACCTGGCACATATCCACCCCGGTTACATGATCAATATGCAACATGCAAGGTGACACTAAAGCCATCACCAATGAGCTATGAAGATCTAATAACCTCAAGCGACAAACACAGCTCTTCCTACAAATTCAAGTCAAGCATCATGCACCTAAGTCTATACATCGCAGAGAGGAAATGCACATCGTCGAACTTGCAATGTAATGCCATCGTCAATGAGTGTCGATCCTCAATGGAGTCCACCAACTAAGAATATCAATGTTCCACTCTACCATAATCCCCTTGACGGTGCACAAAACCTTTAATTTCTTGAAAACAAACATGTATGTAATTATTAATCAAGTGTTTACATTATAGAAAAAGTTTGAAGACTTAGACAAGAAATGTTAGACTAACCCAAGGCCCTAAATGTCGTATTTCAGTTTCATTTCGATAAAAGCACAGACAGAGAAATTCAGTGGAATGGCCGGAAATTGGGGGATTATTTGAAAACTCGTCTTTTTCTAAAATTAAGATTTCTAATATTCTTTAACTCAACAAATAAAATAGAAATGCAGTTTTTTAACAAGTAAGATATTAACATGATATGTTACATTAAATTTCCATTCAACCGCTCCAACGACCGAAAAGTAGTGTTGCTCAGTGCCAAAACCTGATTTTGAATCGAAACTAAAAGGCATTAGTTTCACCTCTTGAACATGAAGAGAATGGTGACACGTAAAATAATAACTAAGAAAAACATAGGCCAATAAAGTGTACTAGCAAAATGATATCTTATGTAAGAAATTGAATATCGAAATAATATATTAGAACTTTTATCTAACCAAAATACTTTCAACTTAGAAGAATATTTAATCTTAAAAATAAAATAAGACACACACGCACACATACACACCAACACAAATCTTTCTAACATATATGTCTAATAGTCTATAGCTTGTGATTGTAAAATATATGCAATACAAGACACAAACAAATCAATTAATACCAAGAAACTATGTAGCATTCATAAGCACAATCTATATCCAACTTAATCATGAGCAAATACTTACGGTCACAAGACTTTGAAGGTTGCTAACAACCAAGCACTCGCACAGACGCACATGCTCCTTGTAGTAGAGAGGCACCACAAGAAAGCAAGGCCTTAAATTTCAAATTTATGTTTCATTTCGCCAATAGAAAGAGAAATTTTGGAGAATTGATGAAATCATCAGAAGTCTTGAAAATGATTCTAAGCTTGACTTTTTTCTAAAAACTAAGGTTTTATATTCCTAAGTCAATAAATTAAATAGACATGCTTACTTATTTGTAAATGGAATAGTAAATATAAGTTTAGAAGTAGTATTATCATCACAATCATCACACATGTTGATATGTAGAGCAACGCATTGCCTAGAGTCAGAACTGTATGCTAAACTGGAAGCAAAAGCCATAATAATCACCAGTTCAATAAGAATGAGGTGACATATAATAACTACTAATCAAAACATATATATCAAAATAAAGAAAGATAAAAAAATATAAAGCTCTTCAGTTAAAACTTGAATTTAACTCTTAAATCTTGTATGTAACTGATTTGGTTTGGATTTAGATCTAAAATTTAGAAACTAACCAAAGAAACTTCTTCAAACAATGTAAAGCACTCTAACAACTCAACCCATTGGCAAATAAATACGTGAAAATTCATTAATATATGCAATTAAAGGTGAAGGGTAGATTCTCTTTTTTTTGTTGTTTCACCGAAATGACATGCAATTTCGATGAAATTTCGTTGACATTTCATGGATATTTCGTTAAAATCATGGAAAAAGAAATAAGGAGTCATTTCAGTGACCTAGGGAAATGGAAATTCAAAGAAATTTAGTGGACTTTCATTGAAATTTGAGGCCATGGACTAACCACAAAATCCATTCTAAAATAAAAGGAAGAAAAAACTAAACTGAGAAAGAAAAAACAAGATCATTCATAAAGGAATTGAAACTTAGATATGGTTGTGATAAACACTTAAAAATCGGTGTTAGTCTATCAAGGTTGCAGAAGTCGATAGTCAGTACTTGGTCGACCGGTTCACTGAGTAAGGATTAATCGGCAGTCAAAAGACTAATTGGATTTAGTCGGCCTTTAGTCGTTCTCATTTTTTTAATTATTACATGTATATAATCTTTTTTTATACATATATTCTTATGTATTCAAAATGATTTGTACATTTTCTATACTATCATAATGAAATAATTCTTTCAAAAAATCATAATGAAATAAAGAAGTAATTAAATTTAAATATGAAATTAAGCATATTAGAATAAGTATGCTTTTTAAAAAAATAAAAAATACGAAATTTCTACGCAAAAATTGACTAGTCTGGTCGATTAGTCAGTTGAACGATAATTGACCAATTGGTCAATAGTCGGCCACCCTACCGACTCGACTAGTCGGACCGACTAGTTGGCCTAGTCATCGACTTTTACAACAATGTAGTCTATATTTGGGGCATGGGATAGCTACCCAACACCTCCCAAGAAAATACAGGTTTCATCAACCACCCAATCCCCTGGGTTACGAGAAACACCATGTTTACCACTATGCCACTTACTCCATCTACCCATTTGCCTACCTCCTCTCACTGTAGTGTAGTCTATATTTGGGGCATGGGATAGCTTCCCAACACCTCCCAAGAAAATCTAGGTTTCGCCAAACACCCAACCCCCTGGGTTACGGGAAACCTCATGTTTACCCACTATGCCACTTACTCCATCTACGCATTTGCTTACCTCCTCCCACTACCCCCATAGAGGATTTGAAACTTGGAGTTGGACGTGTCCCATAACCAATGCTAGTCTATATTTGGAATATAAAGTAGATGCTCGAAACTCAAAAGAAAACCTAGGTTTTGCTAACCACCCAACCACACGGGTTAAGAAAAATCCCATCCTTACCCAGCATGCCACTTTCTATGCCTACCCGTGTACCCACTTACCCCCACTAAACCCAATTCATAGATCGCTCCAACCATGTCTTTCTACATTTCTGTTGGCTACATCTCCAACATCCCTTGGTTGCCTCCTCCCTCATGTGTCTCATTTTCACTTGTCTCTCAATCATCGACTCCATCCACTTTAAGACGATTGAGCTTCATTCTTGAGTCTAACGACTTTTTGATTTTCCTCGACGGCATGAGGGTTATGACGGCTCAGCTTACGGCCTTCATGGTAGAACTGAAAACTCATCCATACATCCAGAGTCGAATGTTTGTGACCTCTCACTTGCAATCAAGTGCTTCTGTTCTCACCCCATCATGTTCATCTCTCTTGAAAGATGCGTGATCCCTCGACAGCTGCGGGTTCCGAGCCGCATGTTGAATTACCGGCTGGTACCCACTGTTCATCCCCACTCGCTTCACTCTCTTCTCGGGAGCAATCTAGTTCGAATTAATACCATAACAGTCAGGGGAGCAAAACTGAACTCAGCATCTCACCAAATCCCACTTTCACAACCCCTTCAGTGTGTGGTTCCTCCACACGCACAAATGACAATCGAGCTCAATCGTTGTGACCTCATTAAGAAGCTTCATAAGGTGATCATCGCTCATATTCTTTCACTCATTGCTTCCACAAAGAAGTGCTTCACCTCACCGTCTCCATCTTCTCCCTCGTTAGACCCATCTTTCATCTCATGACCCTCCCTCAACTTCTCAATCATTTGAATCATCACTAACTTTTCAATACTATGATGTCACCCCTCAACTCCATTTGGTTGACGTCCACCTCAGAGAAAAAGGATACCATAATACAACTCACCTCATCGAAAACATTGGGTGCAGTTTGATGCACCAAGGTGCATTCACGAGTTATCCGTCAGCTTCCACTTCAACTACTCAAACATGAGGATGTACCCCTGCATGTGGTACCGCATGTAATCACCATGGATCCTATAGTTTGTTGGCTACGACATGAATGCCTTAAGTGCAAGCCTCTTGGCTCTAAGATGTTAGCACTTTTCAATGTTAACATCACCTTGGCAAGGCAAGGTTGAATGCTCTATTGAGGTTATGCCACAACCTCGAAGGTCGTCTTCTCAACCTCAACACCCCTTCTATTTCTCTCAATTTTGTCTTTTGTTTCCACAACATGCATTCATAGCTCAAAGTTATGGCATGGTGATTTCTTTGTACATTGAAGCCCAAAGTTATCAAGTGCAAGCTTCTTGGCTGTAAGACGTTAGCACTTATCATTGATAACATCACCGTGGCAAGGTTGACTGCTCTATAGAGGTTGTGCCACAAACCTCGAGAATTCATCTTCTCAGTCTCAACACCCCTTCTTTTTCTCTCAATCTTGCCTTTTGTAACATGCTTGCATAGCTCAAAGTTATGGCATGAAGTTTTTTATTTTTTAATCATACATTAAAGCATCTCACTGAAACTGATTTCATACAAGCTAGTATATGGCAATCACAAACAAGCTTAAACACTGATTAAAAAATGTACACATTTGGCAACTTCGGTTTGCTCTTTTTAAAGGTAAAGATAAAAGAATCAACCACTGCAGGTTAATGATCATCTACAAGTATTTCATTCCACAGTAAAAAGGATTGATCAAAGTTTGGTTTCCTATTTAGGGCCATTTAAGATTAGTGATCTTATAGGCACAAGAACATGATTGATAGAGTTATTGTGAGTATCGAAGAGATGGAGGATGCCACTCTTGTTAGTCATTTCTAGTGTTTCACTAATTCAACGCCCTTAATGCGTGGAGGTGGAGAAGTAGGGGTGTGAGGCACCTTGATCATTTGACAATTGTCTTTAGTACAGGATGTCACCAATAACGAGATCTACTACTGGCTACTTTATAACAGAGGGGTTCATCAGTGCTTAAACACTGGCAAAAAAACCCTCTTTCTGCACTAATGCAGCGAGGAATTAGGAATTATGGCTAAATCTGGGTTTCTAATTGAGTGAGGGTTTGTCATCTTTTATTTTCATAAATTTCAAGTCCATCATAATTTTATTTATTTAAAAATATTTTATATCATGTGTGATCTCTATAATAAGTTAAGTTATTTAAGTCGAGTCTTTTCAGGAGCCTAGTTAGGATTTGTTCATTTTATATATTAATTATGTAATATCATTCTCTCTCCTACATAAATAGGCAAATGGGAGAAAGTTAACAAAAAAACATATTTGAGTTATATAAAAATTGGAGTTTCTCCATCCTTCCTTTCTTCTTCTCCCTCCACACGCATCTACAGGCTTCTCTTCCAAAAATCCATTAGTTACCAACATAATCCCCCCTTTCTTCTCCCAGTCCCATATTTTTCTATCGCACATGACTCATGTCTGCATCATGCACATTGAGAATCATATTTGCATTATAGAATCTAACCCCATATCAAGTTGCAATTGCTTCATGTTCATCAAACTTGGTGATTTTCTTCCTTCTAGATTGATTTTTGTGTAATCTTTGTTATCTCTTTTTTAGAGGGCTCAGTTAGTTCTTATATTTACATATTTGCACAAAAACTGCATTTTCACCTGCTCACTTCTCTTCAACATTGATTAATATATGTGTACTTGTTAGATGTGCTCAAATAGATTACTCTTTTCTGAGTTAAAAAAGTGGAAACACGCTATGGTGACCACCCCATATATATTGCTAAAAAGAAAGGAGGTTACAGAAAGACTTAACAGTATCCAGGACTCAAGGAGAGACATGGAGTGGAAAATTAGATCTTCGCAATAGAAGCGTTGGGATGAGAAAAGCAAATCATTTCCACCTAACCGAAGACCAGATTGTTGCCATCGGGTGAAGGATGTCCTCCCTAGCACAATCCTTTGCTAGAAACATGGAGTCCCAGAAAAGATCAAAGTCATGGAGGTTCAGCCAACTGGAGTTACCATCAGTCCAAATAGGGGCAATCTTAGCACAACGGAAGAAGAGGTGCTCGATCGTTTCAATATACATCTCACATAGGGGGCATCTATTGGAGATATCCAAAATTGACCTTGCACAGCGGTCCCTAGTCATAATACATCTTCTCCTAAGCAGCCCACGTAAAAAAGCCGACTCTGCCAAACAGATGAAGCTCCCAAATGAGGTTGCAATCCCGAATCACGGAGTCTATACTAAGAGGTGGTGGTCTAGCAATTGCCCTGTAGGCCCTTTTGACATTGAAGGAGTTATCCCTCTTCGGGAGATGATATGGTCCATAACCCTGCTCAATCTATTTTCATTATCTTTTTGTAAGAGTTTAAGGGCTAAGACCTCACCATAGAGGTGGAATTCTTGTGTAAGACCCTGTTCAACTTCAGGAAAGGAGAAATGTACAGGGTTTATCTTACCGGTTGGAAAAAGAATTGGCATATGGGACTATAGCAGGAACTGAATACAAAGTAGTATAAAATCAAACAGGTTTACGGTTGAAAAACACAGGTTGTCAATGACTTTATATAGTGGCTTCTACTACCAGACCAGGTACAATTCACACCAATCTAAGGCTTCCTTATTTCCTTCACAAAGGTTAACTTAAAAATTACTCATCACATCAAGTTACCGGCATAGATGGTTTCAAAAAGAGAGTGTGGAGGATTAGCTCATAAAGCCTTTCATTCAATATATTCCATCTCTTTATCCTATGAATATTCAGAACATCGGCGATATTTCGGACATCAACTTCAACATAAAACGCATTTCTTAGTCCATACCCAACTTGAAAACTTCATTTTTTTTCCTCTGAAATTCTTCTGACTAGGACAAACAGCGATGCATTTCGCAGATTCAGATGCTATTCAGAAGAATGTGGACCAAAAAAATTCACAAAAACCCATCTTTTTGCCCTAAAATCACCGAAATCGACATGGGCATATCCCCAACTAAAAAAACCCTAATCTCACACCCAAAATGATTAACAATGCATCGAGTCGAATCAAAAAGAGGGGAAAAACGTACTTGATCGATCACTGATATCCGCCGCCGCGGGTGTTCTCGTCCTCGACTACTCTGTCGACAAGGTAGACGGTGGGGAAGTCGGAGGGCTGGAAAGTGGGCCTCTCCTTCATCATGCGCTCGACATCGGCCTTGCGAAGGACGGTCCTGGTGATGGGCGGGCGGTTGCGGCGCTGGTCGCGGGAGTAGTACTTGATGTCGAAGACGGTGTCCGGGTCGGAGGTGGGGATGATGGGTCGGGCGAGTTCGGTGGCGGGGCAGCGGGGGCGGTACTCGGTGGCCTTGGGGAGGGCCTCCTTGTACTCCGGGTGGGAGCAGGGCCCCGTGATCTGCCACGGCTTCTTGATGAAGGATCTTAGGGTTTGGAGGAACGACCTCGACGACGACGCCATTGGAGGAGGAGGTGAAGGAAAGAAAGGAGACGATGAGGTTTTATTTGTTACAAGAGGAAAATATTCACTTATCAAAAAGAGAGAAATATTTGAGGCTATTTTATTTAAAAAAACAATAGATTAAGGACGGGGGATAGTCATTGATTGCGGTATTAGTCATCTATTAAAAGATTGTGGGATACTCATCATTCATGGTACTATTCATACATTTTAAGCATTGTGGGATAGTCCCTTTATAAGACATTGTTCATCTATTTTATATTCACGGTATGGATACTAATAATGAACGTAGATATAATATCCTTATTCAATTTTAAAATATGAATACAACTACGAATATGAATATGAAAAATGTATTACCATGTCCTTACAAATAAATATGAATATAAAACTAATATGGCTCGTATACAATAATAATATAATATTAATAGGTTAATTTAAATGTACTTGTTTATGATGGTTTATTCATGCATAAACAAATATAGTAAACATATTCATTTAATAATCATTATATCAACAATAGTAACCCAACCACGGATGGTCCCAAACCCGGGTAAATGAGGAGGGTTGCGTTAGGTAGCCGATAGCCAACGCAAAACAGTTGAAGACAACTTATTAAAAATATTTTTTAAAAATACTATTTAGGAAGGTGTCTCATGAGAGTCGGATCTTTTCAACATGAATTTAAGCAAATATATAAATTTCGTTGGGGTGTTCTCTAATTGCGACGCGTTGCATCGTCCGAATGCAATGAAAATTGGGCAAGGGCCACTACATCACAGCCTAGATGTAGTTAAAAATTTGCAAGGGTCCTCACATGAAGAACGCATGCGGGTAAATAAGTTAATTCTGCTGCATCATTGTCCAGATGCAGTCCAAAATTTACAAGGGTTCTCGCATAATGGACGCATGCGAGTAAAGAAGTTAGTCCAAAAGAGATTGCAAAGGAAGTTGCGGATTTTTAGTTGGAATATTGGCACTTCATCTGGAAAATTGATGGAGATAGTGGATATGATGGAAAGAATGAAGATTCATATACTATGTCTTCAAGAGAATAAATGAGTTGGAGAGAAAGCAAGGGAGATCGAGAAAACATGCTTTTAACTTTGGTATTTAGGTAAAGATAAGGGTAGAAACAGTGCTGGAGTTGTTGTTTATAAGTATTTGAAGGATTGTGTGGTTGAGGTGCAAAGATTAGGGGATCGGATTATTAGCTAAAATTGGTGCTTGAAGAAAAAATTCTGAACGCCATCTCAATTTATGCATTGTAAATTGGTTTAGATGAAAGGACTAAGAAAGCTTTTTGGGAGGATCCAGATAAGATTTTACAAAGAATCCCACAAGAGAGACGATTTGTATAGGTGGAGATCTTAATGGACATGTGGGAAAAGATGTTTGAGGGTATGCTAGTGTCCATGGAGGAGATGGTTTTGGGGATAGAAATGAAGAGGGAAAAGTCATTCTGGATTTTGTAACGGCATATGATCTTTTCATAGCAAACACTCTCTTCAAGAAGAGTGAGGAGCATTTAACTAGTTATAAGAGTGGCCCAACTAGAACGCAGATAGATTACTTTACATTGAGGAGAAGAGAACGGTTGTGTTTTAAAGACTGCAAAGTAATCCCAGTAGAGAGATTGACAACCCAACATCGCTTGTTAGTCTTGGATATGCAAATAAAAAGACTGTAAAGAAAAGGAGGGTTCCTAAGTTCACTAGAACTAGATGGTGGAATCTTTCATTGAAGAGATTGAGCTTCAGGGAGAAAGTTTTAGAAGACTTATATTAGGATTGTAGCGGAAGTGCAAACGAGATGTGTGAGGCAGTAGCATCATGTATCCGAAAGGTAGCCAAAGAGATGCTAGGCGAGTCAAAGGAAGGAGTTATATGTCAAAACGAGGCTTCGTGGTGAAGGGGTACAAGAGAAGCTAAAAATTAAAAGAGCATGCTTTAAAGCAATGTCTAAGGATAGAACAGAGGAAACTATCACAAACTATAAAATAGCGAAGAAGGAAGCAAAGAAGGCCGTAAGCGAAGCTAAGTCAAAAGCTTATGAAGTTTTGTATAAATTCTCGAATCTAAGGAGGGCCAGAAGGATATATTCAGGTTGCCCAAAGCAAGAGAAAGAAAGACGAAAGACCTTTCTCATGCATTAAGGACGAGAAAGGTCGTGTGCTTGTTACTCAGAAGGATATAAAAACTAGATGGGAGCAGTACTTCCGTAACCTTGTCATTTGGGAAGAAAATAGAGAGATCGCTTTGGGTGTAGCTAGTAGTGAAAGTTACTTGAATCGCACAAGCTATAGACGAATACAGAGAAAGGAAGTATATGAGGCTTTGAAGGTTATGAGACCTGGGAAAGGCATAGGACCAGATAACATCCCTATAGAAGTATGGAGAGTTTTAGGTGAGTGTAGTTTGACTTGGCTTACGAATCTATTCAATTTATTTGGTGAAGCAAGAAAGACCTGAAGATTGGAGGAGGAGTATCATGGTATCTCTTTATAAGAATAAAGGAGACATTCAGAACCGTTCAAATTACAGAGGTATTAAGCTGATGAGACACACTATGAAAATTTGGGAACACGTGATCGAAAGAAGATTGAGTCAAGTTTCCAAAGTAACAGAAAACGAGTTCGGATTCATGCCAGGTCGCTTAACTATTGAAGCCACTCATCTGTTGAGGAGAACAATGAAGATTTATAGAACTAAAAGGAAGAACCTCCGTATGATCTTTATTGATTTGGAAAAAACTTATGATTATGTCCCACGAGAGATATTGTGGAGGGTTTTGGATAAGAGACAAGTACATGTCCTATACATTAACCTGATAAAGGATATGTATGATAGGGCTTTATCTTGTGTAAGGACCTTGTCTGGGAAGACTGACTATTTTGACATCAACATCGATTTATATCAAAGTTCAGTTTTGAGTCCATTTCTTTTTACTTTGATGATGGACGAGTTGATAAGTCACATTCATGATGAGTTACCTTGGTGTATGTTATTTGTTGATGACGTTGTGTTGATTGACGAGACTAGAGATGGAGTAAATGAAAAGCTTGAGGTCTGGAGACATGCATTCGAGACTAACGGATTTTGTATAAGTAGGGCTAAGATGGGATATATGGAGTACACCTTTGATGGAAGCAATGGTGAAGGAATCGAGGTGAAGATTGGCGACGATAACATTCAAAAGAGAGATTTTTTTAGATATCCGGGATATATTTTGCAACATGATGGGGAAATTGATGGAGATGTTACTAATAGAATAAATGCTGACTGGCTAAAGTGGAGAGAAGCCTCTGCTGCTCTTTGTGATAAGAAAATTCATTTAAAAATTAAAGGAAATTTTACAAAGCAGTCGTGAGACCTGCTATGCTCTATGGATCAGAATGTTGGTCTGTAAACCATAAACATCTGCAGAGAATGGTTGTAGCAGAAATGAAAATGCTAAGGTGAATGTGTGTGGACACATACACGTAAAGATCGGATTCAAAATGATGCAATCAGAAAGAAAGTAGGTGTATCTCCGATCGAGGATAAGATGTGAGAAAACCTTTTAAAATGGTTTGGTCATATGCAAAGAAGGTTGACCGATGCACCGGTTAGGAGATGCGAGTGTTGGGATGTTGAGCCGGCTAAGAGAGGGTGATGACAGCCCAGGAAGTGTTAGAAAGAGGCTATACGAAGAGATCTTAGTTTTTTGGGATATAAGCTCGAGATTGACCCAAGATAGATCTGAATGGAGGTGAAGAATCCATGTAGCCGACCCTACTTAATTGTTGGAAAAGGCTTTGTTATTGTTGTATATCAACAATAGTGACAAAGCCATAAAATTTTATTACACGTAATTATAAATAAAACTACAACCATATCTATATAATAAAATGGAGGGTTTTATCAGTTGTGCCCCTCTGAGATATTGCAATTTCAGTTATGCTCCTCCCTTTTTGGAATATCAATTGTGCCCCCCGACTTCTTGTCATTTTATCACTTATGCCCCTCAGATGTGTTGTCGTCCATTTCCAACGCAAACAGACGTTAACTTTGAGGATACAACGGGAATTATTTTTAAAAATCAGACTAAAATGCCCAGTCCCTTCTTCTTCTTCCTCCTCCCCGATCCTCTTCCGCTCCATCCCCCTTCTCTTCCTCCTCCCTAACTCATGCTCCTCCATCGGCTCCTCCCGACTGCCCCCAGCCCCTCCCTCTGACCCTACACCTCCCCCCCCTTCGAGCTCCTCCCCCCTCCCGCGCTCCTCCTCCTCTGCCCCTAGCGCCTCCCTCCACCCCAAGCTCCTCCCCCTGCACATGTGTTTCCCCCTTTGCAGCCGAGCTCCCTCCTCTGCCCTCATACCTCTCCCTCTGCCCCGAGCTCCTCCCCCGGCCCTCGTGCCTCCGCCCATGCTCCTCCTCGCCCTCTCCCCTAGCTCCTCACTGAAGGACATTGAGAATCCTCAAGCGCATCACGGAAGCGTGATGATCGCAACTCATGCGATCGGGGCGACTAGTCGCACTAGTTGCAGGATGCGACGGAATTTAAAAAAATTTAAATCATATGATGAAACCACGTGATCACAAGAACATTTTTTGTATCGTTTCATCAAACCACAAAGTATTAGAAATACCTCTCGAAGTGTGGTTGCGATCACGAGATCTCTAAAGCAAGAGATCCTCATGTCTCAAGTCTGATCCACGAAGACAACACTTGCGGACGCGATGATGAGACGCGTGACTCTCGCAATCCTCGACGAAGATCCAATCCTTGAATCCCCTGATTTTGTCCAACGAAATCCGTCATCTTCCTATAGAGCAAGCAGCCCAAAAGAAGATGGAGATCCTCGAGTAGTCGAAGGCGAAGGCGAGAAGGTCTCTCTCAACACATAAGATGGACGGCCACCTTAGAGAGAGAGAGAGAGGATGGCGAGAATGAGAAGAGAGAGAGAGAGTAGAAGTGTACTCTAGATGTTCCTTAAAGGGGCTAGGGGTGCCCTCTTTATATATTAGTTTAGGATCCAATGGATCTCAATCCATGGCATACATAGATCCAACGGCTAGATTGATCTATGTATCAATCAATGGCCATGATTGTTGTTGGTTAAAAACCAACAACATTAATTTATATCAAATCAAATATATGTTGCATTATCATCAACACAATTTAATTTAACATAAATTAATTTTTAAGAGATAACAAGATAACAAAAGAGATGATAATTAATCACCCCCCAAAAATAGGGGGTGTCACCTATAGGTGACGTCACCAATTTTGTGGTGATTATTTCCTCTTTATTTTATCCTATTATTCCTTAATAAATTGCGATAACTATTATTGCAAAATTATCCACCAAATTAATTCCGAATTAATTTGTGAATATTTCAATCATGTCATTGAAAAAAATATGTGAATCATATTCACAATCCAAACAAATTTGTAAATTACATTTCCAATTAATTACTTAATGTGAATCCAATTCACATTAATAATTAACAAGTGTTATTTTCAAAGCTTCTCTCTCTTTAATATATCATAAATCATATTTATAATATATACACAGATATTATGGATAGCACTGTCCACGATCTATATTTCCTTGATAATTAAATCTCATTTAATTATCTTGGATGATCATTCTCACAATACGAATCTTATTCATACTATACTTGATAATTAAATCTCATTTAATCATCAACACCTTGTTGCTTGGATACTAAATTCATCATAGAAATTATTCTTGAACTCCTTCAAGAATAATGTGCTTTCTCCGCAGATACTTGGAGATAAGGACAGGGCGATTGTATTGTTCCACGTATAACGACTTGGATGTTGAGATCTCATCTCAAATTCAGATCTAACGGACCTCTCATAGATGCTTGATTAAATCAAGTCCGTATACTTAATCTTCTCATTGCATCTGAATCTCATTCAGATCAATGTACAACATTTAGACTAAGATCAAGTTACTTCTCTACTGAGAGGAGTCACTAAAATCCAGACATGTTTCATCACTCCCTCGGACTGGAAGCATCATGCTTATACAATCGTTTATGATCACATTACATTCAGGTATTCCCAATACCTGCACATCCTGCATACTGGAAGACCAATGATCAACCTGAAGATGAAGATCAATTTTACACTGTCTTCTTCAGGGTTTGATCACCAAGTTTCTCAATCTTGGTCATTGGGATTTGGTATCGATCATATGCTTTCCCAAAGCATATATCATGCCTTCAAATTCTTGTCATGCTTCCAAAGCACGACGACCATGCACAGAATTTGATCGGTCCCAGTACCTCATGAGTGAGCTCATGTCTTCCGGTTCATAAGTGAACATGTATGATCCCTTTGAGAGATCGTATTACTCATATGCCCTTATATGCACACCAGCTCGCCGGTGTATAGACCTTGGTTAGGTCATCAACCTAATCTGCCAAATGTACATACTCAGATATATAGTAACATATCTGTCTTCGATCAGAGGATGTGTGCCTATGCTGTGACAGCTTTCAACATAGGGCTTAGGTTATCTCGATCTCGCTAAGTCAATCCACTGACCTAACTAATCTGACACCTCTGAATCACTATTCCCATGCAGAGGACCTGCATCAAGAGGCCGGTCAGATATCAGCCTATGTGAGAAAGGATTGCCATCTCCTACTCAGGATGGAGATCATCTCTTAATAATCATTTAACGGTGCTTGATGAGTCCTCCAAGCACCAGTCTTTATGATTCATCTAATGAATCAACAGCTATATGATTATCAAGACAGCCATGGTACATAACCCTAATTGTACAGAGAGACCTTATAGTGCATTAATTCACTTAATTTCAGAAAGAGAGTGAACAATAAATAACTTTTATTGATAAAATATATTTATTACAATAACATTTATTGTAAGAATGGTTCGCCTCGGGCTCACATGGATAACAATCTCCCACTAGCCCTCAGAACCATTCAGGAACAGTCCTTAAACCCATACTCATTACATACTGGTCGAAAACCTTCTGCGTTAGAGGTTTGGTAAGAGGATCAACAACGTTATCGGCAGAGGCCACCTTGGTGATGATGATATCACCACGCTTTTGAATCTCCCGAATGATGTGGTATTTCCTTTCCACGTGCTTGCTCTTTTGATGCCACCTAGATTCCTTTGCCTGGGCAATGGCTCCCATGTTATCGTAGAGTAACGGGATGGGAGTATCAGAGGAAACTACGCCAAGCTCCAAGATGAACTTGCGCAACCACACCGCCTCCTTTGCAGCATCCGATGCGGCAATGTATTCGACTTCTGTTGTTGAATCCGACGTAGTATCCTACTTCTTGCTTCTCCAGCTCAGCACCACCGTTCAACAGGAATACAAACCCTGATGTCGACTTTCGATCATCAATATCCGACTGGAAGTCTGAATCTGTATATCCCAAGACTTGGAGATCGCCATCTCCATAGACTAAGATGTAATCTTGCGTCCGTCTTAGATATTTGAATATGTTCTTTACTGCATTCCAGTGTTGCTCTCCATAGCAGGATTGGTAACGACTTACCACTCCCACTGCATGGCAGATGTCTGGCCTAGTACACATCATGGCATACATTAAGCTTCCTTCAGCTGATGCATAGGGGCATCCAACCATGGCCTTCTTTTCCTCAATACTTTGAGGATCCATCCCCTTAGACAGATGGATACCATGTCTTAAGGGGAATCCTTTCTTGGAACTATCCATACGGAATTGTTAAAGAATCTTCTTAATGTATCCATGTTGTGACAATCCCAACATCCTCTTTTATCGGTTTCTAAACAACTTCAGGTCTAAGATGTAAGAGGCTTCTCCAAGATCTTTCATCTCGAAGGTATGAGATAGACAAATCTTTATACCGGTCATCATTCTTGTATCATTCCCAATGATAAGGATATCATCTATGTAAAGTCACGATGAACACAATGGCGCTCCCACTAAGCTTCTTGTACAGACAAGGTTCATCAGGATTCTGCACAAAATCATAACTCTTTATGGTTTCATCTGATGTTCCAGCTACGAGAAGCTTGTTTGAGCCCATAGATGGATTTCTTTAGCTTGCATACTTTACCATCCTCAACTATGAAGCCATGGGGCTGCTCCATATAGATATCCTCCTCAAGGTATCCATTGAGGAAAGCTGTCTTGACGTCCATCTGCCAGATGTCGTAGTCAAGAGATGCAGCTATAGCTAGCAGTATCCTGATGGACTTAAGCATAACCACAAGAGAGAACGTCTCATCGTAGTCGATGCCTTCTCTCTGTGTGTAGCCCTTGGCTACGAGCTGTGCCTTGAAAGTCTCTACTTTCCCATTAGATCCCCTTTTTCTCTTGAAGATCCATTTACACCCAATGGGTTTCACCCCTTTAGGTGGATCTTCTAAGGTCCATACACCATTCTTATGCATGAAGTCAATCTATGACTTCATTGCTAGCATCCATCTATCCATGTCATGATCCGCGAGTGCTTCATCAAATGAAGTAGGATCATTGTCAATTTCTCTTGACACATGGAATCCATACCTTTCAGATGGTGCAACCACCCTCGAACTCCTTCGAAGAGGTATGGGTGTTTCATCTTCATTTATCTCCTTAGTTTCTGGTTCAGGAATCTCAGAATACTCAGGAGATTCAATGAGTTCCTCTACTTCATTTCTATCTTGACCTTTAAGGAAATCATCCTCCAGAAATTTCACATCTCTAGAGACAAAAACCTTTTGGGTCTCAGGGTCATAAAGTTGATATCCAATACCATCTTTAACATACCCAATGAAGTGGCACTCACAAGTGCGAGATTCTAGCTTACTTGCCTCCACATTCTTCGCATGGACTAAGCAACCCAAACCCTCAAGTGATTAACACTAGGTTTGGTTCCATACCAGAGCTCATGAGGAGTCTTAGGCACAGATTTGCTAGGAATCTTATTCAGGATATATATTACAGTCTCTACTGTATATCCCCAGAAACTAAGAGGTAAACGTGATTTGCTCATCATTGAACGAACCATGTCCATGATGGTCCTGTTGCGTCTTTCTGCAACACCATTAAGTTGGGGAGTTCCAGGGGAAGTGAGATTGGAGATAATTCCATTCTCTTTAAGGTATCCCTTGAATTCATCTTAGAGGTACTCTCCACCTTGGTCAAATCGAATTCGTTTGATCTTCTTATCGGTTTGGTTCTCAACCATAGCTTTAAATCTTTGAACTTTTCAAAGGTTTCGGATTTATGACGTAGTAGGAAGATAAACCCGTATCGCGAATGGTCATCAATAAACGTCAAATAATATCAATATCCATTCTGAGTCGCAGTACTAAAGGGACCACATACATCAGTATGTATTAGGTCAAGAATACCTTCGCATCTCGTAACTTTGTTACGGAAAGGCATCCTGGTCATTTTACCTCGAATGCAATGTTCATAGGTAGGTAAAGATTGGACCTGTAGAAAATCTAAAGGTCCATCCTTTATCAATCTATTGATCCTATCAACAGATAAATGAACAAGCCTTTGATGTCAAATCATATTCGAATGATTTCCATTCTCCCTAGTTCTTTTAGGGTTTTTATTAGTGGTAGTGACATTCATGACATTCATCAATGCACAATTCATAGAGTCCACCAGAAGTCAATACACTATCCGCAATAAATTTATCATATTGATTAATGACTAACTTATTATAGAAAAGGAAGGAATATCCATATCTAACAAGCTTAGATACAGATATCAAATTCCTCCTAACTTCAGGTACATAAAGACACTCTTTAAGTACTAAGACTCGACCACTAGATAACGATAGTCGGTAGGTCTCAATAGTGACTGCTGCAACACTTGCATCAGATCCCATCTGGATGACTATCTCCCCTTGCTCCAGATTCATAATTTCCTGAAACAAATGCAACGAATTGCATACGTGAACAGAAGCACCAGAATCTACAACCCAACTTCCTTCTCGTCCAACGAAAAAACTAGTTTCAATGATGAAAGTAGATTTCATACCTGTTGGGGCTTTACCTTTGTCGGCAGACTTTAGGTATTCTGAGCAGTTATGCCGCCAGTGCCTCGGCTTCTTGCAGTGGTGACATACATCGGTCTTCTTCGATGTCATTAACGTGGAAGCACAAGAAGATGAACCAACTCCTTGATTCTTCTTCTTTCTCTTCTGGGTCGGGCCCTTCCAAGAACCTTGCTTCCGCCCACGCTTTCCTTTTGCTTGTGCAACCATTACACTGGCAGAGGGGTCGTCCTTCTTCATTACGTCTTCTGCAGACTTTAATGCAACTAACAACCAGCGTTAGTTAAATCAACTTTGCTCATGTGATATGACACGACAAAGTTGTTGAAAGACTTAGGGAGCGATAGGAGAATGAAATTAGCATGCATATCAGCATCCATGTAGGCTCCCAAGGTTTCCAATTCATATAGGTACCCAAACACTTTGAGTACGTGTTCTCTGACAGAGGTCCCTTCCTGCATCTTGCAGCGAATAAGCTCTTTCATCACATTGTAATGATGTGTGCGATTTATGTCACCGAACATATTTTTCAGATTCAACATGATTTCTTGGCAGTGGTTCATCTCCACATGATGCTTCTGAAGTACATTGGATAATGAGCCAAGGATATAACACCTTGCCAAGTTATGATCTTCATCATATTTCTCATTCAATGATTTATCTTCTAGAGTCTGAGGGTCTGCAATCTTGTCCTTGGTCAGCACATGTGAGATGCGCTCCGCAGATAGGACAAGATCCAAATTTCAGATCCAATCCGAATAATTTGGTCCGGTCAACTGATTGACCTCCAGAAGCCTGCTCAGTGGGTTCATTGACTTCATTTTCTGAAATTAAGAATGCACTATATAAGAATATATAAATAATTATATATCCAATTTCAAAACATTTGATTAAGGTATTTTAAATCAAATTTGTCTTGTTATGTCCACGATGAAAGATTATTCCCTAATCATCTTTCAAAGTAAGAGATATACTTACCGCTATATCTCAAGCAAGATTTGGGATCTCCTCTCTATGTTTATCACATCCCAATAATATGAGAACCTGTGACTCGAATAAAGAGAAGCGGAAACACATTCTGCCTTGCAAGTCCAACTTGCATTTCCTAATTCGGTCTTTAACACTCGGGCCCACCACTCCTAAGATGATGTTGACCCGTTGCTAATTGAACCAACCGTCAACAAGCTTAATACTCATTATACGCAATCCAATATCATCCCAATAATATGAGGACCCGATATTGGGGTCACTACGTATACAGCCTTACTCTTTCGAGAAGCAAAGAACCCGATCCAAATAATTGTATATAGGATCTGTCACTTCGGACAGGCGTCTCCTATATACAACTTTTGGCGACGAAATTCTTTGCCTTGATGGGAGACCATGGATGTCACTTATGTGATCCTCCACCTCTTATTCAAATTGAAATAATTAATTGTCGTGAATCATATTCACATAATTAATTCTTCCAAGGGAAATACACACCTATTCATAATAGAGTGTTTTAATAGGATATAATTAATTTAATCACATTAAATTAATTGTCAATCCAATTTTCAATCAACAAACATTGAATTTTACTTGAATAATAGGTATAATCTCAATGTATGTATTATTTCGAATTTTAATAATTAGAAAAATACACTTTGATTTCTCCGGCATTATCGAGTCCCTACCCGATGTCATGGCCAGTACCGACGAGAGTGGGACGGATCACATACGTTGTAACCCGCTACCCCAATGCTCTCCGACTAGACACCATATCCACATCAGGAAAGGATAATGCCAGATAGATCATCATGTACTTTGAGATGCTCATCGGTCTTTCAATCGAAATTATACCATATAATATACATCAAAATAATTTTGATTATATTATAAGGAGATTTGCTAAACAAATCCTCAATCCTATTCAAGCAAGAGAGTTTTGCATGTAAAAGTTGTCCTACAACTATTGTAGGATGATCTAGGGTTTTGTATGCAAACAATGTTTGTTGATGATTTCATATTAACCAATGATGAAGATCAACTATCTTATCATTATGGTTAGTGGGATGTCATTCAAGGAAACGATTATGATCTCTAAATATTTCACAAATACTTAACAATAATCATTTCAGAAAATTAACAATTAATTTTCATCAAATTAATTTGAATGACTATCACAAGGATCATGATCAAGTTTGTCAATTTCCAACAGTGACCCCTAATCACTAAAATTAACTTATCTTGATCAATAAATCCAAAATTCGCAAAATCAGTTTTCTAAGATTTTCAACTTGATTTACAACAGAACCTAAGTGATAGTTCACGTACTTCGAGGTGAATCAAAACAGTAATTAACTTATTAATCATGTTCAGATTTGTTGTTCCTGCAACAGTGAGTACATGTTTATATAAAAGGCCATATCTTGAGCAAATAAAATCCAAATTTCGTAAACTCAGATCCTATGATTTTCTTATTTAATGGGGAACAAAATCCAATTGAATATTTTGTATTTAGACAATTTAACAGTGCCGAAAAAATCTAATTAGACAGAGGTGCGAAAATTGAAATGCGATAAAAACTTTCGCGGCCCTTTCAAACCCAAGTCGTCCTAGGTCTATGGATCGTATCCAAAACCTTTTCCGACCTAAGGTTCTGATACCACTTGAAGGATATTGAGAATCCTCAAGCGCATCACGGAAGCGTGACGATCGCATCTCATGCAATCAGGGCGACTAGTCGCACTAGTCGCAGGGTGCAGCGGAATTTAAAAAATTTAAATCATATGATGAAACCACATGATCACAAGAACGTTTCGTGGATCGTTTCATCAAACCACAAAGTATTAGAAATACCTCTCGAAGCGTAGTTGCGATCACGAGGTCTCTAAAGTAAGAGATCCTCCGATCTCAAGTCCGATCCACGAAGACAACACTTGCGGGCGCGATGATGAGACACGCGACACCCGCAATCCTCGACGAAGATCCAAGCCTCGAATCCCCTGATTTCATCCAATGAAATCCGTCGTCTTCCTCTAGAGCAAGAAGCTCCAAAAGAAGATGGAGATCGTCGAGTAGTCGAAGGCGAAGGCGAGAAGGTCTCTCTCACAACGAAGCCCCGGCCCCAATTGCATCGCCTGAAGCCCCAGGTCGAGCCCCTCGTCGGCTACTGCTCGAAGCCCCGCCCCCCGTTGCGCCGCTCGAAAGCCCCCCCCACTCCCCGTCGAATCTCCCCTACTGGAGCCCCCCGCGTGCATCCGCCCGAATCTCCCCTGTCGGGCGCCGCCTCCCCTGCTCCAGGCTCCGCCGCCAACCGCCCCTCCCCCCTCGGAGTGCCGCCTCCTCTGCTCGAGGCTCGCGCATCCCCTCCCCTGGTTGCTCGACCTTGGCCACGCTGCCCCCCCCCCCCCCGGCACCTCCCCAGGTCGATGTCCCCCTCCCCCAACCCTGTCGCGCTGCTTAAGCCCCCCACAGCCAACCGCCCTCTCCCACCCCCTCCTCTGCTCGAGGCTCCGCCTCCAACCGCCCCTCCCCTCGGGGCACCGCCTCCTCTGCTCGAGGCTCGCGCATCCCCTCCCCCGGCTGGTCGCCCTCAGCCCGCCTCATCCCTCGAGCACCCCGCCGCCAACTAACCCCCCCCCCCCCCCGGCTGCTCGCCCCCGGCCTGCCTCATCCCTCGCTTCGGGCACGATGCACACCCCCTCCCCCAACCCTGCCGCTCTGCTCGAGCCGACCGCGTGCATTCGTCGCCTCCTTTGCTCCAGCTAAAAGCCCCCTCGGCCCGCCTCGTAAAGCCTCCTCCGACCCTACCGCCTCCCCTGCACGAGTCCCCCTCCCTTCTATTTTCTCTTATTTAATTTTAGCCATCCGATCGTAGTTGGTTAGATTAACTCGTTTTTGACCTAAGGAAGTTAACTTTAGGTGTGTCAATTTAACGGTAGGGTTCGTAGGGTAAGACGGAGCAAGGTTACGGGGTCGAGGGATGAATATCCATATTTCAAAGGTCGTAGAGGTCATTTGCAAAGATTATAGGGTCTGCCGGGTAAAAATCCCTAATTATAATATATACACATATATTATGGATAACATTGTCCACGATCTGTATTTCCTTGATAATTAAATCTCATTTAATTATCTTGGATGATCATTCTCACAATATGAATCTTATTCATATAATACTCGATGATTAAATCTCATTTAATCATCAACACCTTGTTGCTTGGATACTAAATTCATCATAAAAATTATTCTTGAACTCCTTCAAGAATAATGTTCTTTCTCCGCATATACTTGGAGATAAGGACAGGGCGATTGTATTGTTCCACGTATAGTGACTTGGATGTTGAGATCTCATCTCAAATCCAGATCTAACGGACCTCTCATAAATGCTTGATTAAATCAAGTCCGTATACTTAATCTTCTCATTGCATCTGAATCTCATTCAGATCAATGTCCAACATTTAGACCAAGATCAAGTTACTTCTCTACTGAGAGGAGTCGCTAAAATCCAGACATGTTTCATCACTCCCTCGGACTGGAAGCGTCATGGTTATACAATCGTTTATGATCACATCACCCTCAGGTA